>CM059188.1:58801086-58943260 GCA_030323885.1 Branchipolynoe longqiensis | reverse complement strand
AACATCGAACGCCAACACTAAACTCGTTCAAGCCGTACACTGGACCGGCGCGAGAAACGGTACGACAGCTCTGGCTCTATAACCATCATATGCAGCGTAAATGACAGTAAGCAAGACAACATAACATCTGCTCTAGCCGGCATATAACACCAAATCGCCAGCGTGTCGGAGCGTTTTAAGGCACGAATCGAAGTAATCCAATGTAAGACGGAAATCCGTTGGTCGAAATCACACTCTGTTACACCACTACAACGATGACGAGATGCTACACCACGCGCTGTCGCAGCCAGTGACAGTACACCAATGATTGAGGCCACTGCCGCTCATGCACACACATGCGTGATCGGGCCCCATCTCCTGCAGCCCAAGCCAAACGCAACTACGACAGTGACAACGGAAGAATAAGGACACAACTCTCACAAAACTAGGCCTTAACATCGAGGTACGGTTTCATACGTGTCCAGGACACAGCTACATATTGATGTATCAGCCTTAATAATGATGGATGGCCTGCCCTCCAACCCCGAGCCCGGCTCGATGCACTATCACTTGCCCTGTCCTGGTGGGACACCCGGCACCCACATAAAAATAATATATCGATTCAAACCTGAAAAGCACAGTCAGCAGATGAAGCAACAACCCCGAGGTCACTCAGTACATCGGGCGTGATTAATGACATAAAACGTTAAACTATGTTCCATGCGTCTAAAACCCTAATCCCAATGCTGAGATCAGAAAATCTATCGGCCAACCAGTGCTGAATGTAACACCTCTTGCAACATACGCCATAGATGCTTTGTGGCATGCCCGCCAACGTGCTCACCACGCTGTCATGTAGCTAAGTACAGAGGACAATATTAATAATTGGGATGATTCGTACATCTCTTACAGCCATGAACCAGATGCTGACCCAGATCTATGCCATGAAAACACAGTAAGTCAAGTAACGAAAGCTTACACTGCACATTTTAACGCCGCAAACACAGACGTTGGTGGTGACGGATACAATCTAACCACTGACCCAGCATAGAAGCCACAATGCATTACTACTGACTTAACATCAACTGAGTTGCGCTACAAAAAGAAACATGTTCTGCGAAACTGCGAAACCAACTATACCAATTGGAGGCACACCCAAGACAATGTTACCACAGCCAGCTCCCAAACATGACGATAGCCGCCGGGCAGACTAATCATTGCAGACCAAGTAGATACTGTTGGCATTGAGCAGATAAGTTGCATTATCAAAAAATGACACACCATGGCACAAATCGAGGCTTAAATCTAGCCATAGCCCTCAAAAAGAACTTGGCAACACAGAACCACCATAACGTTGCCATCTATATAGATAGCACAAATCAACCTCACAATAAGCCTTCAGCAAGAGTGGGGGCCATGACCCAATAATCTGAAATTCAAACTCACGTGGCGTGGCTCTATGCCACACAACACAACACAACATTGTGGTGAGACACAAACCAGGCAAGGATATCGCCTCAGTCACAAGTGCTTGACAAAAACTGCAAATAAGATGGCGACGAATACGCGTCCAGAGTGCGGAATGGAACCAATGTTGTGGGCTATGATGACTCCCTCACCACGACCTTGTGACTAACCTGGGACTCGTATTAATACTTTGCCTCTCATCCCAGTTTACTCCACCAACGCCACAAGCGACTACTAATTCAATCGCAATAAGACTGTCCCCTGTATCTGGAGGAATAAAACAACACAGGCACAATACCTGTGATATCTTAAGACACACCAAGCTGATTCCATCATGACTACACAATACCATCTGATGTCTTATATCTTACATCTCCATGACCAAAAACCACCGTCCATGGTCATGAAATCCATAGGCAGAACCCAGACCTGGGTTCTCATTCGGAGGATCAACTTAACCTACTGACACACTTATCCCTAAGGACACAACTTTCACGAAACTGGGCCTCAACATCGAGGCACGGCTTCATATGTGTCCAGGACACAGCTACATCTTGATGCATCGGTCGTAATAAGAATGGATGGCCTGCCCCTCCAACCTCGAGACCTGCCAATGCACTATGACTTGCCCTGTCCGTGGTGGGCCACCAGGCACTAGGTGCCATCACTCTGCACTGCCTTCGAAGGGGCGGTGCACAAACCAATGCCAACTTGATTAACCGTGACGACGTATAACACCTCACCACTCAGCTTCAGATGCGCTATCTGCCTATATACCAAGGCCGCCACATCAGATCCCAGAACGCTGGCATCAATCTCTGTTAAGCGTCTGGGAACCACATACATCAAACTGACTCTAATCTACAACATGTAGATCTGACAACAAGGATAAGTGCCACTATGTCCTACATCGATCGCCCAGCTTTCATCACCACCGATTCACTACCACTCCATTCGACGGCATTCCTTGACAACCTGAGGCTTGCTCTAGTCATGAAGGGCCACCCAGCACCAGGTGCTGTCAATCTACACAGTCTTCACCGGGGTGGTTCCCAAGCCAGGTGCTCTACTGGTCTTCACGTTTGATGTTATCAAAGAATTTGGTCACTGGACCTATGAGGCCCTACACACATATCTGCTAAGAGACTATATCTTCGGCTACCAGAACTCTAGATAAAATTTTGGTCAAGTTCTGTAAGCCTCAAATTATCTCTAAGACTCAATTATCTCTTGAAATCTGTTATGTTACATTAAGAACCACGGTAATAAAAGGCCAATATATAATACGTCGGTCTTGTGTTATTTCAATTGTACATGTTATGAGAACATGGGTAATTGAATGCGCGAGAACGACGTCTGCCTTTCGATACAAAGAAGCAGAAGGATTCTATTAATAGATTGTCTAGACACCGTCTAGACAGGTCTGATGCTTGGCTATTTAAATAACGGACTGGCCTGCATCTCAGCGCACTTCGACCTTGGCTGCGGTTCCTTCAACACCTATACTACGGGATCATTTTTACCATCCCACCCACCCAAGCTGTAAGATAGCTCATGGGTCAAGTTCTGTAAGCCTCAAATTATCTCTAAGACTCAATCATCTCTTTGCCCGAGGCGTCACAATAAACGCCTCAGTTTTCCCACCTCCGCCTCTGTTCTTCCTTCTCGCGCATCATGTCCTTTGTTATTTACTTCGGTCAATTTATCAAAGGAATCCTCCAAAACCAAAGTATAGTCGGTTTTGGGATGTTTCTATAGTATTTAAGTTGTTTCAGGCTTGGCCTCACAACTCATGGTTAGATATAAAACAATTAGGTTTTAAGGTCGCGGTCCTGTTATTATTAGTAACGGGACACAGAGGACAGACGATTGTTGCTTTATCCTTAACTGGATTAGAAATAGACAAGAAACAAGCTACGTTTGATTTAGCACAATTGCTCAAATCGAACACGTTAGGTGACCCTTTATCTACGGTTCACTTAGACTGCTTTCCGAATGATCGGAAATTATGTGTTGTGTCAGCCATACGGGCTTATATATCTAAGACAAAGGATTTACGTGCATCACAACAACTATTAGTGAGCTTTATAAAGCCACATAAAGCAATTTCACGAGACACCCTTGCCAGATGGACAATTACGGTGTTGAAATTGGCTGGAGTGGATACGGGCAAATACTCTTCCCACTCAACTAGAGGTGCCATGGTCTCCAAGGCACGGTTGCTAGGTATTTCTGTGAAAAGAATACTAGCGCATGCAGGCTGGAAGACGGCTAAGTCGTTTGCAAAACATTACAACAAACGACTAGAAAAGCCTACCGGCATTGCAAAGCGCCTGCTCGCCAACTAACAAGAATAGGTGAGAACAAAAACGTTGAATATTATAATAAGAATGGATGATATTAAGGATAAAAATGAATTATGTAAAAGTCTCCCTAGCCTGAGGCTAGCCTGAGGCTGTATACCGAGGTAAAATAGTATAGTTATACGAATCTTACCTGGGTATAGATGATGGATAACTGTTGTTTTCCCGAGGTATAAGCCTCGGGTAGACGTGGGCTAGGGCCCACCCACCACGCCCTGCCACGTCTATCCCATTGGTGTACCATTACGGGAAAATCATAGTATCCATTGTATTGAAAGATCATTTTTTATCCTGAATAAGTAGGTTAAAATTGCTGGTACCTCACATGATTCCTTCTCCCTAGCCCACGTCTACCCGAGGCTTATACCTCGGGAAAACAACAGTTATCCATCATCTATACCCAGGTAAGATTCGTATAACTATACTATATATATATATATATATATATATTTTACCTCGGTAATAAGCCTCTGTCTAGTCGTAGCCCAGGGAGAAGGAAGCAAATCCTGGTCCAACAATTAGCATAATCCACTCACATCAGGAGGACGTTACGAGTGGAGGACAGCAGTTTTTTCTACTAAATACAGTGACATACGAGTATGTATTTGGAGAGATTGTATATGAATGAATAAGAAGTAATATAGCTCAAAATGAAAGTAATTTTGTAGCTTTTGAAGACTTTTTTATGAAGTTATTCATGTTTTTGATTTCGTTATCCGGTGCAAAATGATTTTTTAGCACCACCATTGTCATTTTGTATGCCGCCCGTTGCCGAACGGATAAATGTTTAGCTGGAGCCATTTCATCGTCGGGGTTATTTCCTGGGTTTCTTTTATAGACTCCCCAATTGTTGTTAAGGTGTACCTCTGAGTTTCATATCATATTCTTCAAATTGTTGGCGTAGAAAGCCAAGGGTGGGAGAAGTGTATGGAACAGAGAGTGTGGGAGGGACCTACACTGGGACCTACACTGGTCCCTACCCCTCGTTGGGTTTCGGTTTGGTTCTTCCGACTGTTGCACCTTCGACACACAATTTAGCTTACAACGCCTGTATTAAGCCGGTGTAAATACAGTTTTAATACCTAGATGTGACTGCCATGCATTAATAATGTTGGTATAGCCTTCAACTCGTTTTAATAAACCTTTCATTGGTTTTGCAGACGGCTTGAGATGGCGGCGAAGCAGAGTAAACCCGAAGCAACGCACGCACTCAGTGAAGGGGACACGACCCCAGGAATGGGGTCAACTCACTCCCGCGAGCAGTCACCAGATCCAGGCCCGTCTAATTTAGACGACCAAGTAGCCAGATTGGTTCAGCAACAACTACAGCAGTTGCTCCCAGCCAAGCAACACAGGGCATAAACACGAGTTACAGTCCGAAGATTCGGACTGGGAGGATTTCTCCGAACCCAATCAGACAACTGAGAATGTCTGGACCCGGATGTGCTTCCTTCTCCCTAGCCCACAACTATCTGAGGCTTGTACCTCTGGAAAACAAGAGTTATCCATCACCTGTACCCAGGTAAGATTCGTATAACTATTTTATATATATATATATATATATATCACCTCGGTACTAAGCCTCAGGCTACTCATAGTCGAGGGAGAAGGAAGCACATCCGGGTCCAGCAATTAGCATAATCAACTCACGACGGGAGGACGTTCGTTGAATTGCTCCGGCAGTTTTTAAAATCTAAAACGACATACTAACTGTAACTATGAGAATTGAGGATGGTACAGTTAAGTTATGATGCTTTACTGCACCTTTTGACAAAGTTTTAGAACTCATATGTTTTTGTACATTACTTTTATGGGTGTTTTACGATTCGTGAAACATCAATAGAACAAAGCGCCATGTTTTTTCTTTGTTCTACAAACCGCCCGTTGCCAAACGGAGAGAATTGTGGTTGGAGTCACGTTTCATTAGGATTTATTCCTGGGTTCCTTTTAAAGATTCCCCATATTGTATTTAGGCGTACCTCCGAGTTTCGTAGCATTTTCTCCAACTTGTTGGCGTAGTAGCCACAGGAGGGAGAGGTCTACGGAATAGAGAGTGTGGGAGGTTACCGGTACACTGGTCCCTATCCCTCGTTTGGTATTGGTTTAGATACCATACACCTACGACATTCACACATTAGCTTTGCTTATGCCTGTGTTGGAACGGTTTAAATACGTTCTCCAACACCACTAGATGCACAATTTTGGTTTGCTTAACCTGTTTGTGACATTTGGTCGAGTTTGGTCGGTTTAGTAACTTTCTTTCGATTGTTACAGACTTCCGATGGCTACGAAGCGGAGTAAACTGGCAACTCCCTCCCGGGTGACGATGATTACGACTCATCACCGGTGGTGATAGTGTGGCCTTCTCTGGCACATGTCATATCGGAGGAGGTCAGTGGGCCAGACGTGCCAGACACGGCCCCGTCTGACCTAGAAGCCAGACTAACACGGATGCTGGAGAGTAAGTTCCAGGAGTTGATTCCGGCCAGGTCTCGAGGGAGGAAAAGGCCAGTTCCGGAGTCTGATGACTCGGACTGGAAGGACATCTAGGGAGAGGATTCCCCTGACGATAATTCGTCTCCGGAGAGAGTACCAGTGAAGAAGCGAAAGAAGGCCAAGAAGGCTCTCAGTTCGTCTAGTGACGAGTATACGCAAGAGCATAGAAGGTTGTTAAGCATAAAAAGAGCAAGAAACGCAAGACTAAGAAGAAGAAGGACTCTTCTTCTTCAGATTCCTCTTCGGACTCGTCTACCACCGAGTCCGACTCAGCGTGCGGGCGTGTACGCAAGAATCGGAGGGAAGGTGCGCAAGAAGTGTCAGGTAGAGAAGGCCAAGAAGGTACTCTCCACCACCATGATGCGGGAAACTATTAAGGGTCATTTTAACACCTTCAAACCTGCCGAGGTAATCACCAAACTTGGTGAAAAATTCACTGGGATCAAGAGGATCCCTGATTCGGTGGGGAAGGAATTCTCTTCTTTGGCCAGGACTATGGATGGAGGGATTACCATGCTTACAGCGGCAAGCAACTTCCTCTCATACAGATGCTTTGAAAACATGTTCAAGGCGGTCAAAGAAGGTAGTTGACAATGATGGAAAAGAATATACATTATTCCTCCCACCAAAACCCATCAAAGGGAAACCTTTGGACAAAACTAAAATGTTCGATGGCCAACTTCAACACCTCTTCAAAGAGGTCGAGACAGGGTCCAAGTGTGGCAAATATATGGATGACAGGAAGAAGGCTACCGATGCGAACACTCGGTTCAAGAAACGACCGGATTTTCGCAATCGTCGGACCCGCAGAGGAGGGCGGTCCGGGTCAGGCTACAACTTCCAGCCCAGAGGCCGAGGCCAGCGCCAGTCATTCGGCTGGAACGAAGGGAATCGTCCCTTCAAGAGGGAGTACACTCCCAACAAGACATTCCCTCACCCAGGGAACAAGTAGAGGTACAGAAACACCTGTAACCAATTTTCATGCTGGGAACATTCAGAATTGTTTAGATGAGTGGAGAAAGATTACCGATAATTTAACAATTTTAAGTATTGTCGAGGGAATACAAATTCCCTTTATGCAACAACCCATACATGAAACAAGAGAGGCATTAGATAAACAGGTGTTGGAATTTTGTCAGAAAGGAATTATAGAGCCTGTGGTCCATGTGACAGGCGAATTTGTTTCAAACATACTTTCGTGACCCAAACCGAATGGGGATGTCCGAATGATTCTGGATCTGACATGGCTGAACAAATTGGTTAAATATAAACATTTCAAGATGTTTTCTCTCAAAACGCCAAGGGACTTAGTAACAAAAGGTTCCTGGTTTGCCAGTGTAGATCTTAAAGATGCCTATTACGCGCTTCCAATTTACAAACAAGATAGGAAATTTCTGCGTTTTGTTTCGAAAGATCAACTCTATGAGTTCACCTGTATGCCGAATGGCTTAGCTTGTGCCCCTTGCTTGTTTATTAAACTGCTGAAAACTATATTTTCATTGATGGCAAGGAAAGGACATATTATGTTCCCATATGTTGACGATTCTTTCATTGTCGCACAATCAAAGGCAGATTGTCAAAAGGCAGTGATCTCTGTGCAACTTTCACTAAATTAGGATTTTACATCCATGAAAAGAAGTCAGTTTTTACACCAACAACACGTTTGTAATGCTTGGGTTTTCTGTTAGACACAGACAAAATGACTGTGTCATTAACGCAGCAGAAGCTAGACAAGTTTATCGATACAGCAGACCAATTGTTGCCGTTAATTAGGCCAAAGATTAGGCAGGTCACAGTATTAATTGGAATTATGATAGCCTATGCGCCAGCGATCCTATATGGGAAAGCTCACATTAAGTCGCTAGAGATAGACAAGAATTTAGCTTTAGCGCGTACGAAGGGGAATTTTGAAAGGAAAATGACTATTTCGACAGAAGATTTACAAGATATTAAGTGGTGGTAGGCTAACATTAATTCTTCTCCCAATCCGATTCGAATGGGTAAGCCCAACACTGTTGTTACCACAGATGCATCATTAGACGGATGGGGTGCTCATAGAGATCATCAGGTTAGATGATGAAATTTCAGACCATATTAATGTCCTAGAACTTAGAGCAGTTTATCTGGATTTATGCAGTTTAGTGCGTATACCAAAGTTTTATGTCAGAGTTTTGACAGATACGCCACAGCGATGGCTTACATTCGTAACATGGGAGGCACTAGGTCCAAACCGTGTAACAGGATAGCAAAATTGATTTGGAATTGGGCTCAAGAGCATAACATATGGCTAACTGTAGCGCATATCCCAGGTAGTCAGAACACCTTAGCAGACAAGAAAAGCGGACATTTTCATGATCATTTGGAGTGCTCGTTGAGTGACAACATTTTTGAACAAATATGTCTTAAATGGGGAAGACAACAAGTAGATTTGTTTGCATCACGAAACAACTACAAGATATCTAAATATGTTTTGTGGCATACATAGCCGAATGCTTGGCGAGTGGATGCATTCTCATTGGTTTGGGATAACACATTTTATTATATTTTCCCACCCTTCAGCATTATCAGCAGAGTGGTCAGGAAGATCAGAATGGATCGCACACACACAATTCTGATCATGCCCGAGTGGGACACACAGCCATGGCTAGCGGCAGTGGCATTGGGAGCGAGAGACAGTCTCAGATTCCCAAGAGCCCGCAGAAATCTACAACATCAAGGACCGCTTACAACTCACGGAGACGTGTCGACAACACCCCTTCTGGCATTCCTTTTTTTAATAAACATTTAGAGCAATTTGGCCTGGACAAAATTACCCAACAAAGGCTGGTTTCCATGCCTGGAGGAAAGGAACAGTAAAATTATATACTAGCTATTTAAAGAAGTGGGGACTTCATTGTCTACTTAAGAAAGTTAAGCCCTTAAGCCCTACAATAGCCCAGTTAGTGAGATTTCTGCGCATGTTAGAGGATGAAGGGTTAGGTTTTGGTGCAATAAATGCAGTGAGATGTGCATTATCTATTATCTTACCGAGAGTAGATGGACAGACGATTGGTAAACACCAGGTGATACACTGGTTCTTAAGGTCGGTTTACGAAAGGAATCCGCCAAAACCAAAATATAATCGATTTTGGGATGTATCAATAGTTTTTAAGTTGTTTAAGTCTTGGCCTAGTAATAGTCTTTTAGGCATAAAAGAACTAGGATTTAAATTAGCAGTTCTATTACTGCTGGTTACAGGTCATAGGGGACAGACCATTGTAGGTTTGTCTCTAGATGGACTGAAGATCGATCGAAAAGTGGCGATGTTTGATTTAGAACAGTTATTAAAATCAAACCGGACAGTACATGTGAGTAGCTTCCCAGATGATCGACGACTTTGTGTAGTGTCAGCCATACGGGCTTATACAAATATTTCAGTGGCGACGCGAGGCTTCAATGACGGCACGTTACAGACAGGCAATCAATAAAGTCTAGCGGACCTTCCAAAATAGTGGTATTGTCAGAAAAAATCACTGACAACTCAAATTCTGAAGAATTTCAAACCCCCACAGAGTTTGTTTTTTTAAATAGAAGAAAAAACACTACCTACACAGCGCACCAAACAAGCATCAGCCCAGCAAGTTTCTACTGTCAATTTAACACTGTGTGTTAATAACCGCCGTGGTCACCAGTTTGTAGCATGTATGGTAATGATAAACAGATACAGAGCATTGGTTGTCATGCAGGTTAAGTAGCATGTATGGTAATGATAAACAGCTACAGAGCATTGGTTGTCATGCAGGTTAAGTAGCATGTACAGTACTGATAAACAGCTACAGAGCATTTGTTGTCATGCAGGTTAAGTAGCATGTACGGTAATGATAAACAACTACAGAGCATTGGTTGTCATGCAGGTTAAGTAGCATGTATGGTAATGATAAGCAGCTACAGAGCATTGGTTGTGATGCAGGTTAAGTAGCATGTACAGTAATGATAAACAACTACAGAGCATTGGTTGTCATGCAGGTTACGTATCATATTGACAATGAGACAACGAGAGATTAGTGAGACCCATGTACGCCTTTTTAAAATTCTATATGTGAGGAGTGTAAAAATTAACCATTCACGAGTCAGTGCCCTATGGACTGCGGTATGTTGGTAATTTCCTGAATAATCGACTCACCGCCCCAGGGGTGTGTTCACCGGACATTCCAGTATCTGTGGTGTGTGGCGTGTGCGCGTACACGCGTGTAAATGCACTACATATAGATAGATAGATAGATAGATAGATAGATAGATAGATAGATAGATAGATAGATAGATAGATAGATAGATAGATAGATAGATAGATAGGTAGATAGATAGATAGAGATTTCTACCATATCTCAATAGCTGCGTGTCATGTATTTTGTGATCATCACCCACAACAGTTGCGACCGTTGGGCAGTGAGTACTGCCTTAGTACCTGCTCTAGCCGCCTGGGGCGCGGTGTTTGCTGTGAGTGACGGGTGGTGTTTCCGGCATCCTCTATAAGCCACATAGCACGGTGCGGTGCCCACGCCTTGTCTCCATATGGTGGTGTAATCTATAATACATGGTGCACAAGCAGCCATTGATCCAGTCTCCTGGGTCCCATTCTACCAGTGCTGCGCCCATCACATTGAGGCGGGCTCCGAGTATTAAGTGGACACTGCTTCAACAACAGTGGTCAATAGTGTCTGCATGTGTGGGCAGGTCGTCCTCATGTGAATGGCACCAGGCGGTGCTCGACTGGTTCTAACCGGAAGTCTGTTTGTTGGGGCTTTACATCATAGCAATATCTATGGTCATATCAGGACGTGTACCGACTTGTGAGCGGTTGCACTCATGGTGACTTTGTAGTGCTTCCCCATGAAGAAACTGGGCCACTACCAACTAGTAACTAGAAACTGGGCCTGTAGACATATTGCTCAGTCATATTAGCCTAATACTGAGCAAACCAATCATTGCTCTATTCTAGTAATGCTGAGCGGCAGGTTAGGTACCAACAAGTATCAATTTGATAAGATATTGGTTTGACTTGGCCACGGTTCAAAACGACGACCTCCCGCATTGGAAGCCAGCCAGCGCTCTTACCGATTCGACCACCCCATCAAGTAACCGGAAGCTAGAACATCCAGGACCAATCCAGGACCACCAAGGACCAGCCAAAGATCACCAAGGACCAGCAAGGATGAGCCACATATTTTCCACGGATGAACCCGGATCACCCAGGACCATGCCGGATTCATGGTCAGGGGTGGTCCGGGGCCTGATCCGGGAAGGTGTGACTGCGGCTTTAGCATGGGAATTTTCAATTGTGTGCAATTGGTCTAACACATTCCACTGCTTTTCATTATCTCCTAGTAATGCCAAGCGCTAGGCTAGGTAGCGACAAGTATCAATTTTTAACTTGCACGATGTCTAATATTTTGCCACACAGGCCAATATTATTTGCATGTTTTCACTTCAAATATCCCCCAATGATAGCCATTTGTAATAATGCTTAGTCCAAAGTCAAATATAGTAGATTGTAATGTTCAACCTGGAATCTTTATTTTTTCAAATATGGCAGAAAACCAACGGATTATGTTACTTTAAGAGAACCCACTTGTTGGGGTGAGTGTTATGCATCGCTAATTATACACTTTACTGTCTCTTTTTATATATTGCACGATGTGGAGGTCCAGACTTGGCTCTTAAAAGCTCTAAATGTTACATAATTTATCTTGATCACTGTTTGCATAATTAATTTTATTGCTTTATTTAGGCCATCGCCATCCTGTTTACATTAAAATAGGGGTCTAAGCCTACCTCCCCATAAAGTAAATTGGGAATTGAGGTCCATGTATATGGAATCTTAGTTTAAGCAAGCTTCAGTTCTATTTCACGGAGGAAGTCGATCAAGCTAGCAAAGCATCCCCTGTTCTCATACCTGAGAAGGGGCATTAGGTATGAATAGCCCTAATTTACCAGAGACCCCTAGCCGTGATTGGGCCCTAAAGAACTCCCAGGGAATTGGCTATTTCACAATTGATTATAATTCTTACTTCATCTTCCGAATACCGGAAGTTAAGTACCCGGGGAGAGGCCAGGCCCGCGCAGGCCGGAAGTAGGCTCAGTTAGCAACTCGGCAGCGGAGGAGCAACAGCAAGTTGGAGGAGGCTACTACACAAGTGTGGGTAAGTCATACAGGAGGAATTAAATTATATTATTAAGGTTGTTAGCACTGGTGCATTGGCACCAGTACATCACTGTGTGTTAACATTGTGAAAATTGGCTAGAGATTATGTACTAATCCGCCAAAACTGTATCGTTTCAGAACGATACCCAAAAGTAAGACTGCAAGAGCATGTGCGAGTTGCTCTCGGCCGATCGGTAATACGCGTCAGCTATTATTAGACGGTGTGGTCGCATTACTATTCTGTAATGGCAAAAATGATGTCCGTTGAGGACCAGCCATCGATTGCGCTACGCACTGCGAGCAATTCGGACAGTGAGAGAGTAGAACCCTAAAAACTGGCAAAATCCAAGCCGCGAAAAACGATGGCGGCGGATGCAAAGCCAAAGACGCGCTAAAAAATCCCGATGTGAGTCAAGCGTTGTGGGCAGCCAATACGGCGACTGTGACCATGGCAGACATGGCTGAATTCAAGAAAATGTACGAGGAAATGGTACATTTGAGAGAAGAAGTGAAGCCTCTTCAGACGGAGTCAGAGCATTGGCAAGGGAGCCAGAGAGGAGAATGGGAACAATATGTAGGTCAAGGGCAGCGCGAGCAACACGTGGCCAGAATATGACGGTGATGATGATATTGACCACTGGGAGGACGAGGAGGAAAGCGACCCCCTTCAGCTCCATGAGTACGTCAGAGCAGTTGACGGCGCTAAGAGCATCGGCTCCCATTAAGCCGACTACGGCAGCTAAGCCATTAACCAAACTGGTTGTGGCGAGTGCGGGAAAGCCATTGCCATTCAGCAGCTTCAGGGCACCACTACCGCTGAAGCCTATGCCGGTGGAGCAGGTCATAATGCCAACATCAGGTGCAGCGAGCACCACCACAACCTCGGTCAAGACACCGATGGTGAGGAGAGAGTTCAAGCTGGATGAGGGGTTGCATGAGGGAACTCTGTTGAGCGAACTACAGGAAACGTATAAGAAAGTCAAGGGACCGGTCACGCCTCGTATTACTATCAGCGAGAGCATGGCAGGTGCGATACATTACTACTATTGTACACTGGTTGATGGCACACCGAAACATTTCAAGACCATTTGAGTAATCTCTAGGCACTATACGGGACTTGCAGATATCCCGGCAGCACGTTTGCAAATTCTAAATGATGAGATCAGGTTTGCGGAGGGCAGGAAAGAAGGAGAGAGTGCTCTCGTTACCTGCTCGAAGGGCGCAGTAGCCATACTGACGGCGATTGCGCCCACAGAGAGGGTCAGCTGACCCGGAGCTAGACGCACAGGGCGTCCACATGCTTAATGCTATTAAGCTACCAGTCGCAACCCACAGCCAGGCGAGATTGGACCGAAAGGCGAGTGTCACTCAGGTGGTACATTCTCGGTTGGGAAAAGAGCTTATAAAGGAGAAGAGAGATGCGTACGGAGATCTCCCTGAGACAACAGAGTTCCTGCTAGGTGAAAACCTCGGCAAGAGGAACAAACAGCTGCTAAAGTCAGTGAAGGTGTCAGACAACTGCATGAGCACGGACCTGGCATATAGAGGCAAGCGTAGGAACTCCCAAGGACGTACGTGGGCACCCTACAATAAGTTCCGAGGGAACGGCCAGTTCCGTGGATGAGGATCCAGAGGTGAGTCATATTTGGGCAACAAACAGCCGCCCCCGGTGAAGCGATTCAGCAGAATGAGCGAAGATTACACACAGTACGGGAACGTCCCATCATCATCACAAGGGGGGCCGTGGTCATGGAAACCCGAGTCAGGGTTTTCAGAAATGAGGCCCCCGCCCAAGTGGGTGTCTCCGCGTCATTACTAACAGGTGAGCATGACCATATCATGCTAACAGCGGGTAACATTGTAAACCATGTAATAAACAAGTGATAAACGGATCCTAAGCTGTGTGGTGGGGTCTAACCATACCCTTCCAGCACACTCGGACCAGACAGGATGGCCGAATGAGTTAGAGCATCCGTCTCCCTTGCTGGTACATCATGGGTTTTAACCGTGGTCGAGTTAAACCAATGACTTAAAAATTTATACTTGTCGCTTCCTAGCCACGTGCTCGGCATTATTAGGACAGGGCAGGAACTGGTGTGCTCAGTGTCAGGATAATGTGACTGAGTGGGATACCAGGTGATGGTGCCGGTGCCCTGGTTTACCAGTGGGACAGCACTATAAAGTCGTCATGAGTGCACACTGTCACAAGTCGGTACCCGTCCTGATATGACCTTAGATGTTGCTAGGACGTAAAACAACAAACAAACAAATCCAGCACACTCCGCTACAGCAGCGAGGGCCGTTTCCATTCAGACTGGATGCAGATGAAAGGAGTTTTGTGGTAAAAGAAGTGTCACAGTTATAAACAAACAGGTGTTACGTGTACTAAGTCCAGTACAGGACCAGTGGATCTCAAATCTCTTCCTGAGACCTAAACAGAATGGAAAGTTCCGGATGATCACTTTAAAATGTTTAACCTAAAAACTGCACTTGATTTGTTAAATGTGGACACTTGGATGCCGAGCGCAGACTTGACAGACGCGTACTACCAGGTAAAACAAAGTCACAGCATAAATACCTGCGGTTCCATATGGAACACACCTTACTCGAGTATCAGGTCCTGCCAAACGGGTTGGCACCTGGACCACGTATTTTCACCAAATTACTGAAACCCATTTATTCAGAAATGGGGTCAATGAGTCATATATTTCCCTACCTGGACGACAGCTTCGTCATCGGTAACACAAACGACGAATGTAAAGTAGCTATAAATGACTTAACTGCTCTATTCATTGAACTAGCGTTCAAAGTAAATAATGAGAAATTGGTGTTGGAACCAACATATACTGCTGCGCATAGTCCTGTGTTTGTGACGCCCATGGTTGCTGGTGGGTCCACTGCTGGGGCTGGGGCTGGTACAGCTCACTTTGAGAACGCCCCACATGAGGCGCACAAACCACAGGCGCCGCTGGAGCCACAGGAGCCACAGGAGCTGCTGCAGCCACAGGAGCCACAGGAACAACGGGTACCTCATGTCCACAATCGTCCTCCAACCCCTGTGACAGGATCCGGTTGATCGCTGCCCGCGTATTCCTGAACCGTTCCCATGGCATCGTCATCAGAGAGTCCCACACATAGTTTGAGAAGGTGGCACGCACCGTAAGGGCCAGTGTTGGGGGCGGCTGCAGGCCCTTCAGCAGCTCCTCAGACTCGTCAAACTGCTTCTGGATGGCTGCCAGCAGGTTGACGTTGTCTAGGGCTGTCCGCGTCCCCTTTCCTCGTTCTCGGACTGCAGCGGGAGGTGAGGCTGGAACCTCTTCCTCCAGCCCAATCTGGAGATCAGTGCAGACATTCTCGGCAACGTCGCGATCCCCCTGCGCAGCGTCTATGACAGGCATCAACTCGAGACAAAATCATAACATAACATAAGTAACATGAATGCAAATCGATGTTTCCACAAATGAGGTCAACAACAACAAATATAAAAAATAAAGAAGAACAACAAATATATCACGTAAAATGTTTAAATTGATTTCTCAAGATTAATAATGTAAATAAAATATATTGCTTTGTCGACTTGTACAGAATAATATGGGTTTTACCAGAATGCTAATGTCCAGACTGCCCAGAAGGATAAAAGATTTTGTACTTACAGTTCTGAGGGGCTCAGGCAGGGGCCTGACGACTGACCGCAGGAAACCAAACTTCTGCATTATTTTTGTGAAGCCTCGTGTTCGTGTCCCTCAGCGATGTGAACCGCCCCTGCAGATGCGCGGATGTCCTCCACACCGGTTTGCCTGGTCCTCCCACATCTTGCCCTTTTTGTCAGGCCGCCTGTAGTCAGTCATTTTCACGTCCCATATGACTGGGTTCTCCTGGAGGAAATCCAACATCTTATCCTCCTCGGCTAGCGAGAGAGAACAGTCACTTTTTTTCACCCTTTTTTCTTAGCCGAGGCGATGCCAGAGGTGCTAGTGGAGGCTGAGGCGGAGGCCGAGGTGGATGGAGGTGACGGATGATGCACGCAAGCTCCCACGGGAAGCAGGAGATGGAGAGCTGGAGTGGGGCTGCGTCTGCATCTGTTTCTGGGTCTCCACCTCATACTCCATCTCCATCTCTTCAGGCTGCCTAGATGGAGAGTGGTGTGCTGGAGAGTGGTGTGCTGGAGAGTGGTGTGGTGAGGAGGCAGGTGATGACAGCAGCTATGGTGATGATGGTGATGGTGATGCTGGCAGAATCTGCTTATTCCTGCCTCTCCCACGCCCTAGTCCTGTAGTGATAGCAGCCTTGCAGGCAGCTGAAGCTGCGATGTTCTTCTTGCCAGGCATGGTGGCAGTGTGTGGAGAGAGCCAAAACTCCATGGTATTTATACCCATCGGCGACTGACCACGTGAACAGGGCGTGACGTACGCCGTGCTGGTGCCGGCCTATGATGACCTTCGGTGAACTTTCGGGTGGGTTTGAGCGTATGGGGGACCTATGAGGAGCGTATGGGAGCGTGCTGCGACATTTTTTGACTGTTTTGATTGGCATGTGGAGCGTATGAGGAGCGTATGAGGAGCGTATGAATATTTTAGGAGCGTATGAGGAGCGTATGAGGAGCGTATGCGAAACCTATGCGCGACCTATGGTATCTCTCCGCGGTCCGCCGCTTGGTGACTCCTGGGTATATAAAGCCTGGAGCAACAGGCTCCCCTCACTCTGCCACCATGCCTGCTAAGAGGAACACCACTGCTGCTTCTGCTACTGCTACTACTACTACCAGTACTACTGCTACTACACCAGCCTCCAGAGCTGCTGTTACTACAGGAGGAGGACTAGGCCGTGGGAGAGGCAGAAAGAGGCAGACTTTGTTACAATGCTCTCCATCACCAGCCTCCTCACCTGCCTCGACACCTCACCACTCTCCACACCACTCTCCAGAACACCACTCTCCACAACACTACTCTCCAGAACACCACTCTCCACTGGAGGAGCTGGAGATGGAAGTGGAGAGGTCGACGACGCAACGCTGGCGTCCCCGCTCCAGCTCGCCATCTCCTGCCTCTGCGGGCAGCTCACGGGCGTCGTCCGCCGCCTCCGCCGACTCCACCAGCACCGCTGCCATCGGCACGTCAAAGAGACGGAGGGCCAAGAAGAGTGACTGTTCTCTGTCGGTCTTCAAGGAGTGTCAAATGTTGGACTTCCTCGAGGAGAACCCCATCATTTGGAACATGAAGCTCACGGATTACCACCGCTCAGACAGAAAGGCCAAGATGTGGGAGGACCAGGCGACACTTCTGGGGACCACAACAGTCCATCTCCAGAAGTGGTTCAAGTCGCTCAGGGACACGAACACGCGGCTCCACAAAAAAAAGAGCGGGGACGGAGCCGCTGACCTGACTGAGCGGGAGCAGTGGATCCTGCGCAAGTTCGGGTTCCTGCCGTCCGTCGTCCGTCACCGACCGGAGCCCTGCAGGAGTGTAAGTACATGATCTTTTTTCGTTCTGACAAGTGCGGCCATTAGTATCGTATTCTAGTTTGTTATGTTATGCTTTTGTTGTATTTATGTTTGTTTGTTTGTTTGTTGTTTTACGTCCTAGCAACATCTAATATTCTAGTAATTTGTTAATGTTATTGACAATAGATGTATCATGATATAATCGTTATAAATCCATGTCTGCATTTAACGTTAATTATTTTTGCTTTATATAATTTTGATTTACTGTTGACTTGTCATGTCTTTTGTCGAAATATCGATTTGCATTCATGTTACTTATGTTATGTTATGATTTTGTTTTGCAGTTGGCCAGTCCTGTCGCGGCTCCGCAGCTTGATCTCAGCTTGGAGGAGAATGTCCCAACCGATGTGGAGGTGGCGATGGACGAGGATGGACCCACTCCCCCCGCTACATCCCAAGAGCGGGGAAAGGGGAGAGGGAAGCGATCTGCCCCATTCGACAACAACCTCCTCGCTGCCATCCACAAGAGGTTCGATGAGTCTGCCGACATCCTCAAGGTAATGCAGCCGCCTCCTCCTCCACCTCCACATCCACCGGCGGTGACGAAGCGAGTGGCATTCGCCAACTATATGCAGGACATGATCCTCACGATGCCGGAGGAGCGGTTTGTGTCGGTTTGCGGTGCACTCAACCGCATGGCGTCGCACCATCTGGAGGAGGAGGAAGGAACCTTCGTGGCCCCAGTGGTTTGTGTGGCTGCTCCTGCTCCTGCACCTGCTCCTGCACCTGCTCGTGTGTCTGCAAGTGAGGCATACCAGCCTCAACCCCACCAGTGGACTCACCAGCCACCACCGGCATCACCATGGGCTTCACAGACACACGAGTATGTGCAGCAGTATATGGGGCAGCCGCAGATTCCTCATCAGCCACAGCCGCCTCTGCCAAGTCTTCCGCCTCAGCCTCTACCTCCAACCTCCGTAGGTCACGAGGCGCCCGCAGCTCCGCTGGTGGTACGGCCGTCACACACTGCTGGACAACTACGGACATTAGGGATGGCGGGGCACACAAGGGGCTCTCCCGGAGTCGTGGTGCGTGCGGGTGCACCGCCCACTGTGGGTGCGGCATGGCCGGGGACTTGCGCTGCTGCAGACATTGTGACTCCGACACACGTCGACCCCACCCCAGTGAACTTGTCTCAGTCGGCCAGCCCAGAAGGACTATTGAACTTGTCGGGGCTGTCCGGCATATCTGGCATGTTGGGCGCAAATTTGGACTTATTCCCCTCGTCAGCCACACAGTCGCCAGCTGATGCCACTTCTAATGGCAAGGGAGAGAAGTGATTGTAAATATGGGTATATATGTAGTCTTAGTTTTTATTTATCTTTGTACATTTGTATGTATATATGTATATATATTGTTTATATATTGTTTGTACATTTATATGTCAAGATGCTAAAATATATAAATATACTGTCAATTAAAATTTTTGTGTCCGTGTTCAGTAAAGGCATGCCATCATTTAATTGTTATATATTAAAGTACAATTAACATTAAAATTAAAACTTAAATTTTTTCCTGTGTTCTTAGTATGTATGTAAAAAGAGAGGAGATTCATTACAATTACATTAACTAGATGACTTTAAATTAAGGAGCGAAAGAACGTAACAGACATGTAAAATTGTGTTTTCATATCTATAAAATGATATCGTTTATTTTATACTAGACATATAAACATTAGCATCTCATATAACAGGAGAGATGTCACAACATCACAGACATGTTTGCAAAAACAGTAGACAGACACAGCGCATACAGACTGATAAAATGTTGTCAGATCATCCTGTCTTGCCATGACAGTGCTCCGGCAGGTGAGACGACCCAGTCTTTAATTAGATTGCGCTGTTCCTTTCCTAGCTTGGACACGGTGTTGGGGTTAACAGGTTCAACGTTAATGTCACGAAGGTTGTGGCCCTCTCGCCAACCTCCAGGCACAAAGTTGTTGTTGGCTGTCTCGGGACGATCCAGCTGCATGTTCTGTAGCGCTGGGTAGCGTGTCCTCATGAGGTTGTGCAGAACCATGCACGCCTTGACGATGAGCTTCACGTTGGAGGGGTGGTGCTGGATAGTCGTCAGGAGCACTTGGAAGCGGTTGGCTAGAATGCCAAAGGCATTCTCCACCACTCTCCTAGCTCGGGAAAGCCGGTAGTTGAAGAGTCGCTCATCATTGGTCAAGCCCCTCTTGCCGTACGGCTTCATCATGGTCGGCCGCAGGGCAAAGGCGTCGTCACCGATCAGGAAATACGGCACATCCTTCTGGCCGTCGACGAGTGGTTCAGGGTTCGGAAAGCCGATGGTGCCACCTTCTGTGCACGCCTTCAGCTCGGAGGCATTGTAGATCTGGGCATCGGACGCGGAGCCCATACCGCCAATATCTGCCCAGATAAATTTGTAATCCGCATCTACAAGCGCCAACAGGACCACGGAGAAAAAGCCCTTGTAGTTGTAATAGAGCGACCCACTCTTTGGAGGGCACCGGCAGGCGATGTGCTTCCCATCCAGAGCGCCACAGGTATGGGGGAAGTTCCACCTCTCTGCAAAGAAGTCCGCGATGGCATGCCACCCTTCTGGAGTCGTCGGACACGTCATGACCTCGGCCATGTACTCGTCGACGATGGCCTTGCAGACTTCACGCACTATCAGCGACTGTGTGTTGTGGGGCACCCTCCACCCAAACTTCATGGAGGAGTATTTTGTGCCGGATGCCAGGTGCCGCAGAGTAAGTGCTATTTTCAGCGCCGGGTCGAGCGGCACCCTGAATGTGGACCGTTTTTTTGTGATCCTGGGTCCCACTCGCGCCACAATCTCGTCAAACAATTGGGGAGGCAGCCGCATGAAGTTCACAAATGACGCGGTGTCCTCGCTGCGGAGCTCGACCATGAGCTTGTCGAACAAGCCAAACTGTGGCCGCCTCCCAATCCAGGGTCTGACCCACACTGATCGTCGCCGCCGCTCCCTCCTCCTTCGTCTCTCGATACGGGACGACAGAAGAACCAAGAGGAGTAGAGTAAGCTCATGGTGATAAAGGGCAACTCTGTAGAAAAGCTGGAACTGTGCTT
This sequence comes from Branchipolynoe longqiensis, assembly GCA_030323885.1. Taxonomy (NCBI): domain Eukaryota; kingdom Metazoa; phylum Annelida; class Polychaeta; order Phyllodocida; family Polynoidae; genus Branchipolynoe; species Branchipolynoe longqiensis. Next base: position 58,922,218 of record CM059188.1, on the reverse strand, counting down.
GCAGTGCCTGGGCATCCATCCTGTATGAGCAGCAGAGCAGGAATGACCGAAGGAATGGCGTGGGTCGCCTTTATATACCGAGACCATAGGTCAGGCATACGCCGCCATACGCTTCGCATACGCCTCGCATACGCCTCCCATACGCTTTTCATACGCTCTCATACGCAACGCGTAGGTTCTGCGTACGCTGCATACGCCCGAGATACGCCCCTGATACGCCCGTGACGCAAGTTGAGCGTACGAGTAGCGTACGCCGGCATACCCCTAGCATACACCGGCGTACCCCCAGCGTACGAGGAGCGTATGCGGAGCGTACGCCGGCGTATGAGTAGCGTATGGCCCATACGCCCCCGTAGGTCAAGATTTTTTGAGCATTCACAAAAAAATGGGGACGGACGGATTTATGAAAGCGTATGGCGGCGTATGCCTCATACGCTTCACATAAGCCGTCACCTGACGGCGTATGAGTAGCGTATGAGTAGCGTATACGGCGTATGCCGACGTATATGACGTAAAGCGGCTACGCCGCCATACGCTCCCGCCATACGCCGTAATGTGACAGGGCCTTAAAGGTGATTGCATACGTCACGAATACACTTTGCACATAAGTTTTGAATATGTTTTGCACACGCTACGCACATGTCGACACGGTAGGCGTACGTTGACCATACATCGTTGTGCGTTACTCATACGCTGAAACTGTCGCCTCCAACTGTCACTACACGTCCCAGCATGCCGAGTATACATCACTATACATTTTGTATACGTTGCTATACGCTAGCCATACGCCAGCCATACACTCTATGTACGCTTCATGCGTTGCGCAGGCCGCACGCAGCACGAAAAGTTTGGCAAATGCCAACCTATTTAAATTAGATTTGTATTTCAAAACGTTAAGCATGTGCTAACACCATACGTCATAGTGTGACAGGGCCTTAAGGGATAGGCGGCATGGCGTCAGCGCGTCTCGGCGGCCCATGGGTATCGACCCGGCTGTCCTGTGTCCGCGCCGCCTTTATCAGCAAGCAGCAGGCCATACCTGTCTGCCTCGCCAGGCCTGGTCTCGCCTGACCTTCCCTGGTGTGTCACACCATGCACACGCGACACCTCCCCATGCTATACGGCCCTGCGCGACACGGCCCCATGCTACACCGCCCCATGCTGCACCGCACCATCTCCCACCTTACCATGCAATTTTGTTGTCCTCTATCAGTTCCCGTCATCAGGAGATCTGGGGCATGGGCACATGGACACCACATTCTGATATTTTCTATAAATGTCAATGAATTTTGTAATATTTATCATGGAATTATTATCTCAGAAGATGCAAGAACTATGAAACAATTATGTTAACATAGGCTAATCTTCCTCCCACGTACCCTACTTTATTTTGGATTGAATATTTAAATTAAAAGGAGACGACTACATTTTTCTCCATTTCTTGTCCGAACTGCCCTAAACTGGTCAAATAATACAACTGTACCCACTGCCCCATACAGCACCAAAAAACGGCCCCATTCCGAGTTTGATTTCCGGACAACCTGGCAGTGCGTTCAGTTGTGGCAAACTCAGTCGTGCGGTCGTGATTACAGCTTGTGTCCAATATCTGCCCACCTGTCGGAAAGCACGAGAATCTTTTTGTTTTGTTTTGTTTTGTTTTGTGTGTGGGTGTGTGTGTGCGTGTGTGTGCGTGCGTGCGTGCGTGCGTGCGTGCGTGCGTGTGCACGCACACCAAACTTCTGCGCGTGCGCGGGCGCGGGCGCGGGCGCGGGCGCGCGGGCGCGGGCCGGGCGCGCGGGCGCGGGCGCGCGGGCGCGGGCGCGGGCGGGCGCGCGGGCGCTTGGGTGTTTGGGTGCGTGTGTGTGTATGTGTGTGGTTTAAAGAGAAGATTGACTAAGAAACAAGGAATTAGACACGAGGAAAACACTGTATGGAATGAGCAGTTCCAGGAAGTCCAAATAGATAAGTAGACAGATAAACAGATATGCTTACCTTCGTGTCTTAGATATGTGCCTATGTATTCTACATACGATGTCATTGAAAGGTAATTTATTTCCTCCTTACCCTTTTATCCTTTCTTCTCATTTATTTATGCCTCCTCCCTCCCTCCCTCCCTCCCTCCCACCTCCCTCCCTCCCTCCCTCCCTCCCCCCTCCCTCCCTCCCTCCCTCCCTCCTCCCTCCCTCCCTCCCTCCCTCCCTCCCTCCCTCCATCCATTCATCCATCCATCCATCCCTCCGTCCCTCCTTTCCTCCCTCCCTTTCTACACAAACTGACAATGTCTACCTTAACCGAGGTAGCTGTTCGGATTGTAAGCGAAATAAAAGACAACAATTACCATATTCATTGGTGGATAAGCGAGCTCATGCCTCGTCTCGCTGTTGGGATTAGCCTAGCTTGATATAGTAGTCGTACCCAGCTTGTCTGACCAGCTATTCGCTTTACAAATAAATTAAATCCTCTACATCTCCTAGCAAACATATTATGCCCACCTATTTAATAGATTATTCATAAAAGATAGCAGGTATTGTGTTCAGAGTCTACTTTAAATGTAACTGAGTTTTTATTTTCTAAGCACTCATCTCCAAAATCAGATTAGGCAATATTAATGATCTTATTTGTAAAGGTATAATTATGTAATTTAAATTGAATTGAGGTTATTACGAGTTAAATAAATTTGAAATGAAATAAAATTTAATGTTGGATAGATGCATTGAATTGAAGATTTTAAAAGTAGTTTGTGTGTGCGTAGGTAATCTTATTAAAAACTATTTAATATTGGCTATGTGAATTGTTTTTACAAGGTTTTTGTATACTTGTTTAGATAATGTTCAAATAGAAATATATTTCAAGTTGGACACATGAGTTGGCATCTTACAAGGTGGTGATCCGCTGTAGCTGTGAGGAATGCCTCATTATACACCAACAAACTGACTGCAGACACTGATGTGTCATGAACTGTACTCCCATTGGTCGGTTTGTCGAGTATGGTGACCAACTTGTTGACTCAGTTCTGCGTCTCAACAACCTGTGCGCCTCCCAATGTCGTTTGGAGCGAAGGAAAGTAACGAGTGGACGCCTATTTACAATCCATATATATATATATATATATAAAACCCATATATCTAGGACTAAACGAGGTGGGTGCAAGTAGGCTGGTCCTTACCCCAGCCCCGCCCCATCGCCGCTCCATTCAGTTAGCCTCAGCCAGTGGTACCTATAGCTGCAAACAGTCACTAGCAAATGGATAGTAAATAGCAAGGTTCTCTGGACTCCATCAATTTTGTAGAATTTTCATTACAGAGTACTTCTCGTCCGGGAGGTCGTGGGTTCAAAGCCTCCGACCGAGTCAAACCAATGGCTTATAAAATTGATATTTGTCGCTAACTAGCATAGTGTTCGGCATTAATAGGGTATGGCAAGGATAGTTTTGGGATAATGTGATTGAGTGCGATATAAGCTCACGGTGACAGCGGCTCGGTCTTCGAGTGGAGCAGTTCTAAAAAGTCACAGGATGTGTACACTGTTACAAGTCGGTGCTCGTCCTGATATTACCTTAGATGTTCCTAGAACATAGAGTCCAAACACGATCACAGAGGGATGGCGATGATGCATACTGCTCTTGTAGAATTTAGTATTGTATTGAATAGCATCACATCTCAATTACCCCGAAACACCCAACTACCAGCCGCTCCTTTCCACAAATTGCTTAGTCGTGCTGAGCCATGTCAATCTCGGTGACACGGCCTGCTGCTCGCGACGTGACGTCACCACCTCAGATTACCAATTGTGAGTGTGCCTTGTCGGAATAGCAATTGGCAGAAATGTGGGGGTCCCCCCAATTCTTTCCTCATTCCCGTCCGGCCGCTCCCTACCCCCGAGTGTCTGCGTCGTGTGCACTTCCGTCGGACACCAGGGAGGTGCTCTGTGTTTGACAGTGACCTGTTGTGACCTCCTTTGACCTGCACCCTGTTTGCCCGTCCACAGGCTAAGGTATTAGGACACCGAAAGGGCTCACAGTCTACCTTATCAGAGAGTCTGCCAGAGAGTATAACCAAATATTAAATACCAATTTTTTAAAAGTGTTCTTAATTTGTCAGCGGTCTTCTTTTTGGAGGCATATTAGGTGTGATTCAAATATTTAACACATCTCACTCAGTTGATCAATATACTGTCTTCAGCGGCCCCCGTGAATAGCGAACCCTTCTCATGTGCTGATAATTTTTTAATATCTATGTTGTCTTTGTTTCATTTAACGGTTGCTCCAAAGACATGCCACCTGCTATATCAAAACAGTGTTGGTCTGAGTATAGAGTAGTTCGTTGAAGACAGGTTCTGCTGTGCTGCCTCACACTCACTTAGTAGTAGCACACCCAACTCTCAATCTACTACAGGTCTGGCTGGTCAGGATAGCCGAATTGCTAAGAGCACTGGCTGGCTTCCTGAGCTGCCTGTTGAAGGTAAACACCGACCTAGGCAAAACCAAGGACTTATCAAATTGACACGTGTCACTACTTACGTGACATTCAGCATTGATAGGATATGGCAAGAACTGATCTGTTCAACATCAGGATAATGTGACTGGTCATGGTGCTAGTGGGGCTGAATTATAAATTCATTATGGGTGTGCATTATAACAAGTGGGCACCCGTTTTGGTTCTTAGATATTGCCAGGACGTAAAACTCAAACAAACAAACAAACAAACAAACAAACAAGTCGGTACCCACCCACGACCAAACCAGCGTTACAGATCTAGTAGTCTATATATTATGAGTGGATAGCAGTGCTGGTTCTTCACACTCACTCAGCAGTCGCATAATTCACTGCAAACCAGGACAGGTCCAGTAGGCTAGTATGCACCGAGAGTAGACGCCCCTACCGGTGCCTTGATCCCACCTCCTGGACTTTAATTGATTCAGGGCATTGGCACACACTCACTAGTGGTCTAACTTGTCTCACTGCCAGAAACTGTTCAACCTAGTCAGAAAGAGAAGCAAGTGAATCATATTTAATAGAATAACTTTGCAAGTAAGTTCCTTTGAAAGGGTACTTTGAGCAATGTGGTTGTGAATTTTATCTCTCTTGTTTGTGATAATTATTTGGGCATTGTTAGTAATATATTATATGTGCTTAATGTCCTGGTGTAGCTGTGCACTGTAATGGAAATGCATTATCAGGGGGAAATTAGAAAATCAGAAATAACATAGCATTAATGAGCTGAGTAGCATTCTAACAGTGTCAGCTTAGAACTGTATGACTGTACTCTATTAATATTAAGCATATCCTGAAAAGAAATACCTGATTTCAGTGGAAATAATTGTCAAAGCATTATTGTGATGACATGGAATCCACGATGACATCGAATTCGCAGACACTGTGGTCTTATGTGTCTGTTTGTCTGTCTGGCTGCCTGTCTGTGTGTCTGTCTGTCTGTCTGTCTGTCTGTCTGTCTGTCTGTAGGGCCCTGATTTACATAGAGGACACCGTGTAGTTTCATGAATATCCAGCAAGTGGGGGAGGGGGGGGGGGGGCTTTGTTTCTGACGTGTTATTAACGATGTTGCTGACGTGGTGATACTGGCGTCTTAGGAGGGCGGGTTTTGGGGGAGGGGGAGGTGGGAGGGGGACTGCACGGTATTGGTTCAGGGATATTAATGCTTGTCTTTATCCGTCAACTCGCTGAATATGCAAGGGGTACCACACAAGCTTCGGTAGCAAAATTAATTGTGTTTGATCAACGGGTAAACTTGTCACCAAAAGACAAATTTCCACCCATTGAAATTTGTTGGGGGTTAAAAGTTGGATATTAACATCTTTTATTCACTTGAGCATGTTTGCTGTGTCGTCGGGTGCACTCCTGAGTTATCGATATTGCGTGATGTTATGGGACACTATATAATGGGGCTGTCACATTACGACACTTCTCGTCGGCGCGCCGCCAACATGCAAAATAAGTTGTACGTGTCGAGACACGTCCAACTTTTCGGCGGTTTGGGGAAAAGTCAGCACAGCGTGTTAGTAGCGCGCGGCCAACATGTGGCGACGCGTGGTGAAAAAAAAATAGATGTAGCTAGGACGTAAAACAACAAAGCAACAATTTGGCGCAACGTCTGGGAACGACCATCACGCGCACGCGGCGTGCGCAGAGCGTTCGCATAATGTTATTGCAGCGCGTCCAGCGGATCTCGATGTGCGCCTAACGTCCCCATAACGGTCGCTGTCAATCAAAGTGTACCGACGTGTACCGACGCGCGCCTAACGCTTCCCGACGTGTCCCGACGTTTCGCCCAAAAGTGACACACGTCGACGCGCGTTGGAGAGACACGTCGTAATGTGACAGGGCTATAAGGAACATGCTGCTCACTGAGAGCAGATTTGGTCGTGCAGGGTTACCCGAGCAGGACATGACTACTCAGTGGGACAAGAGTCCACTGTGTGACACTGACATGGATGAAAGAAAAAGGTATGGTCACTCAGTAATGATGTGACGACTCAAGAAAGACATGGCTATTCGATAAGGAGAAGGCCACTGGAAAAGGAGAGGACCACTGGATATGGATAGGGCTACTGGGTAAGGGGAGGGCAATGGGATAAGGAGAGGGCCACTGGATAAGGAGAGGGCCACTGAGTAAGGACATGACCACTGGATATGGAGAGGGTACGAGATAAGAACATCCACTGTATAAGGACAGGGACACTGGATAAGGAGAGGGTCACTGGGTAAGGAGATGGCTAAAGGATAAAAAGAGATCCACTGGATAAGGGCGGGGCCACTGGATATGGGTAAGACCGATTGGTGTGAGTATTACTACTTAGTGGGGCCACCAAACCTGTGGTGAAACGTTTTCATCGTTGCAGTCTCCACAGCTCCATGTCTCTGCACCTGTCTGTACCTGTACCTGCTGCTTGGTGTGTCATAAAAAAGTCACCTCCTGTATGTATCAGGGATGAAAGATATCCACGATTTCGCGGATTTCCGGGATTTTTCCTACTAATACGTTGTTCCAACGCCTCAGCAGTATAAGTGTATAATAGTTGCTTAACAACGCTGCAGCACCATCAGCGTATACTACTAATATGTGCTTCAACCTCCGCAGCACGGTCATCGTATACTAATACATGATTCAAATTGCTGCAGCACTATCAGCGTATAGCAATATTTATGAGACCTGACTTCCGGGAATATTCTGAGATTTCCTGACAATGCTAAGCCCATAGGAGAATATCCGCATTTCAACCTTTTTTTTTGCCGCAGATCACTTTCATCCCTGATATATTTGTTTAAACTCAGCTCAAACCATGCGAAACACAATTTTTGCAACAGATTCATGATGCCCAGTGGATACCCAGCTCTCGACTATTCTAGTCGATTCTAGTCAGAAGAATGTCAGTGGGCCATGTTAATCTGGAACATTCATTTCACAGTACACTCGCATTAATGTGATGCGAATTCTTAAAGAACGGCCTACCCTACATGTCTGCCATTCGGTTGCCATGGTGACCGTAGGTAGCCTATCTGCATCCTTATTGTTATTGGCACACATTGTATTTGTCACTCACAGCTCTGACAATTTAATCCTCCGAATTGCTTTCCAGTCAACATGGCACTCGAACATGGCATTTGTTAGCAAAATAGTGTTTTTTCGTGTATTTTATTGCGAATATTGACATGTAATTCAATCGGGAATAATGTACTTTGGGATTTAAAATCTTTAAAACAATTTGTTTTTGTTTTTAGAGAGACCCATTTTGGAGATTGCCTTAATTAACCTTTTTTTTGGTGTGCATGTCATTTCAGGTGAGAATTCTAATGAATGTTGGACTGTCATTTATCACGGCTGCAATGTTTGGTAAGTAGTCGGCATCGTCTGGTCCCACCACTCTTATACTTATAGACACGTCTTCTGCTGCTTCAGGCTTGTCGGATCATTTTCACTCAAATAATGCAGCTGAAATAATGGAATTACAGTTTAGTCAGCGTTAGTATGACCTAACGCAGTGGATACTAAAACTGAGTCTTCTCCTTCTCCTTCTCCTTCTCCTTCTCTTTCTCCTTCTCCTTCTCCTAACCAGATGGGATGGCCGAATGAGTTAGAACTTAGAGCGTCCGTCTCCCGTGTTGGTAGATCGTGGGTTTGACTTAAATATTGATACTTGTTGCTTCCTAGCCAGGCACTCAGCATTATTAGGATATGGCAAGGACTGGTTAGCTGTCAGGATAATGTGACTGAGTGGGATGTCAGGTCATGGTGCTGGTGGCCTGGGCTCCCAGTGGGGCAGCACTATAAAGTCGCCATGAGTGTGCACTGTCACAAGTCGGTACTCATCCTGATATGACCTTAGATGTTGTTAGGACGTAAAACAACAACAAACAAAACAAACAAACTTTCTCCTTCTCCTTCTTCTTCTTCTTCTTCTTCTTCTTCTTCTTCTACGTCCTGATATGATCTTAGATGTGGCCAGGACGTATGTAGACCTAATCTGCTCAGATGGTAAGCTGTTGCATGCTCCCCGACAGCCTGCATCAGGACCCTTTCTAGTTGAACCATCAGTGGTAACCTACAAAGCCACGAGCCCCTTCCCCCGATCTCCGGTTCCATTACCCAGCTCTACAAGACCCTTAGTCAGTCCACTAGGTGGCGCTTGCACTGCGCTACTATGGACCGCCTAGCAGTTCCTTGTTTCAGTGATATATTTTATGTTATGTCACTCGTTACCCTGTGATGGTTTAGTTAATCCGCCATCTTGGTTTCCTTTTGATTCGAGAGTTAAGTAAACTTGAAAATTGAATAAAGTAATTAAAATACCGAGGATAATTAATTATTTGAAATCAGGAATTTACCGGATAAACACTAAAAACTTCGTACATAATAGATTCCTATTCTTGCTGCTTTATTTACACTACACTACTTGTTCTCAACTCCACTTGTGCCAAGTACTATCTGGAGTGTTCTGTCTAAATTAAGGTGGTCATTCATGCCTGTTGACTAAAAACAGTTCTTATGGAAGGAATATGAACTCAATATTAAATTCATGTTGTATTAGCACACTTGCCATCTTATTAATATTTATTTGAATAAAACGGGTTCATAACGAGGATAACGGGTAGCCTAGGTTTCCAACAATGCTCTTTCATCTAAGTATAGTCAGAGTGGGTGGTCTGTTTGTGAACCACATTCTCGTGGACACGGTGGGTAGAGATGGTGATGCCGACCATGTTAGGTGGAGATGCTACAAGACAGTCTTCCAGCATCTGAGAATTAGACGCAGTAGAGCCCTGAACTCACCCTTCCCATGCACTTTAATCAGTTGAGCCTGCTGGTTATGTAACCTGTTGGGCCGCCAACAAGGCACCATTAGCTATCCGACATTTTTATTGCTGCATTAGTTGATTACATAAATTTGTAATCCTGTGTATTCACCATAAACATGATCCCAAGAGTGTCTTCAAGCATTGGCTTCACTGTAGAAGCGGCTTCACTGAGGAAGTGGCATCACTGTGGAAGTGGCTTCACTGTGGAAGTGGCTTCACTGGCTGTTATGTTTGGGGTGAAAGTGGTTTCGGCAGTTACAGCTGTTTTAAATATTTCAGACATACACATGGAGAGAGAAAGGGGGAAAAGTGAAAGTGTTATGGCATGGAGAGAGATTTAATTGATTAATGACTGAAAGTGTCTTGCACCTCCAGTGGCTTCGGTTCACATTTTATCTTTTAAAAACGTATTTCAAGCAGTTCAGATATAATTTTCTGAGTGTGTTCCCGTTGTATTTTTTTTTATCAATGTGTTGTGTGATGCATTTATGACTAACTGTTAGGTTTCTTATAGATCTCTCAACGGGGAAATGCGTATTACTTCTGTATGGCTGTATGAGATGACTTAATGTTAGCATTTACCCAGTCGGCCTGCACTAGCTAGATTAGGACGTATTGTTTCACCAAGTCTATGGCATCCATTACCATACACTTCAATGGGCTAACGATGGACACTAGCAAGGAATACATTGGGTCATTTCATAAGTACAATTTAAGTTTTGTTTTAATGCTTTTACATTCGTTGATTGAGGTTACATAGTCCGATCGTTTTGAGTTCTGCCATACACCTTTTTAATATAAAATATGCCAAGCTGATAATTGTAACCTACTTTAGTTTTTAAGTTTGAAAAAGCTTTTATTTTAAAGCTTTAACTTTGGAGATATTTTATATAAAAATATGGAAAATTAAATTTGATGTGTACATCAAAATACTGGACACCATATGCTTCAGGAGTAACAGGTTTTCTTTTACTTAGTGTTCTTTTTATGCAGTAATACATGTTTAATGAGTGTACCATTATCTAAGTTGCATATATGTAGGATCAAATCAAGGGAAGTATTTTGATTTAGAAAATGTTATACTTTTATCGGATTATGCAGCTCTCAGCAAAAGAATGCCAATTTTGGAATTTAGTCTTATTTGGGAGAGAAGATCAATTAAAATAGGGTCACAGAAATACTGTACTCTATCTCAATAGGAACCCCCTACACACTCCAATGTACCAAACATGCATGAAATTCGTAGTTAAAGGTGGAAGAGTGGGTCTATATTTTTGTACCGGGAAAAGAAATTAAGTTGTCCAAGTGATGATCAAATAATTAATAATTAGATATTGATATTGCCGAATTGGGAGGAATGGCTGAATGCGTTGAGTGCTCACTTCCTTTGGTCTAACAGGTCACAAGTTCGATCCCCGGCTGAATCAAACCAGTGATAACTGTAGCAGTGGAATGAAGAAGACCAATTGTCTGGAGTTCAAAATGTCCGCGGTTACTCAACGAATGTATACGATTTAAAAAAAACACTTTTTTTTTTAAAGAAGAAAAAGATGCGCTATGCCCTCTTGTTAAAGCTAGCCAAAGGCCCTATAATACTAAGACGGCTCGCTCAGCCTGTACTGTGTAATCAAAATGATCAAACCCACCACTTGGTGCGCTGGCTGTTCTCTTGGTTAAACAGTTGCTATATTATATGTATAAATGTATATGTGAAAGATGTGTGAAGATGGCGATGAGGATGATGATCCTGATGATGATGTGTATTTGTTCATAGCAATTTCATATTCATGTGTATTCATACTTACCTATCTCATGTATAATATAATTGTATGTGTTTACATGTGAAACACCAACCAGCAGCCGGGCTGATCAAACCCATCACAAGGTGGCACTGCTAAATTTACATTACCATGGGAGAGCTAGGGAGTGAGCCGTCTTAGTATTATAGGGTCTTTGAGCTAGCTCAGCCTACAGTTCGTGTTTATAAGCAATGCTTCCTATTCTCGCGTGGCTGGGACGTTCTAATGAGAAAGCGTGAAGTGTGCACCAATATAGACGCTATGTGTAGATCCATATCCGGTGAAGACCCGTCCCGGAAGCCGCAAACCGGGCGCACCACTCGGTAACCACCATTGTGTGCCTAGTCTGTTGATTGATTGATTGATTGGTGGTTGCTTTATGCTGCGTCGGCAGCATAGGCCATAATCACGGCGAAAAATGTTTGTTTTTTGTTCGAACCATCACTTTTACATGTAAAAGCAAACAATCAATTATGTGCCAATAGACGCTCATTAAATTAAAAAGCTCACAATCATATATTTGTGGCCAAGGGAAACAAATTCCCATAGAAAAAGAAAAGTTTTATTAATAATTGATAGAATTTATTTAGTAAACTATGAGGTGGTACAGTCCAGCTGCCCTCAAAATGGCTAAAATGTTCTTGTTTTACTTTAGTAAAAAGGTCATGCATACTGTCTGCGGTGTAAAATTGTTGGCACAGGGCCAAAAAATCAACACAACTTAGTAAAAATGTGTTTGAGTGTCAGCGGGGACTGACACCCAATACATTCAGGAGGAGGCTCCCCCTTGAGCAGAAAAGCATGTGTAAGCCACGAGTGGCCAATACAGCAGCGGCTAAGGACCATTTGGTCCCGCCGACCTCCCGCATGAGTCTGTGGTGGTTTTCCCACAGATGGTTCAATTTCTTTAAGTTTATTAATGTTTTCATCCCACTCATGTCTGTAGCATTGGGCACTGCCGGTATTTAGGCTGCGCTAGGTCACCCGGCATGGCGCTCTGACCATGACCATGACAATGACCCTGACCCTGACCTGCCCATCTGACCTCAGCGATCAGGACCTGCCTTATCAGGCAGCCTCGTTCTGACCTGGCCGGCCACCGGACGGATAATGGCCTGGCAATCAGCCACAACCAGCCGGCACCGGCAGTACATTGCATTGTGGGGAGGGGCTGAACGGCAGGGCACCAGAAGTGCATTGTGGGACGGGCTGATGCTGGTGTTCATGAGGTCCTGCTGCTAGGTTTAGATGGGGTTGCTGATATTAAGATGAGGTAAGGGAGGGGAGGGGGCAAGATCAGGGTTAGACTAAGATAATGAGCTGGTCTGATAGCCTGGAATGTGTGATGATTAGGGTGTGCAGTATTTGCCCTAAGACTAGTGCTTTAATGTTAGACAAAGATTCATTTCGGAGACAACTAAGACCTTTTATGTAAATGTAAAATGATTTTGATGTGCCTCATACTCATTACTTACTGCATTGTGTACACTTTAATTTCAGAATCTACTTCACATTTCAAGACACTATATAAACCATGTTTAAAAAAAATATTGTGTAAATACCAAGATACCTGTAACACTTATGGTCGGAACACCAGTGATATGGCACTGACAAAAGATTTACATGAATAAAATTCATTTACCAAAAAAAAATATACAATTTTTTATTTTGTTGTTGGTAAAGCAGTTTATTCATCAGAATATACATTTTGTCAGTGCCGAGGCACTGGTCTTCCAACCGTTTACATTACATTGTAAATAGATAGATCAGCAGGTACTTAGGTAAGGCATATTAGTCGATTGTGGAGGGGGTTTATGTGTTAGTGGGTTAGCCATAATAAGTTCAGTGTTATGGGCTAAGATGGTGGGTCGTGGTTAAAAATGTGCTGATATTATGGTTTAGCTGAGGCAAGTAATTGATTGAGAGGGGGGGTGGGAGGACAAGATAACACAAATTTAAAAACACAAATTTTAAATGGTAGATGGAGCTGGTAATTAAATCTGTATAGTTCGATGAAAGCATTACATTTTCGAAACCCAGATTTGATTCTACATAGCCTACTCAGATACTGATGTACTTATTAAGCATGTGTTACTGCATGGAAGAGGATACTAAGTCACATTAATAGAAGTTGTTGCTGCTGAAGCCTATGGTAGTCAGTATTTTTATATATAGACCACATCTATTATAATTGGCTAAATTTGGAGATATTTAAATTGAAAACATTCAACATTAATGTTAACTAGTGTGCGCGTACAAATTCTGGCGCCGTAAGCTTCAGTTGTAAGAGGCTCTATTAAATTGACTTAGCATACTCTGCAGCAACAGATGCTTAATAAGTGCACCAGTATCTGAAGTTCAACATAAGGGATCAAATCTAGATAAGTGGTTTGGTTTTGCAAATTTGATGCTTTCATCGGACTATGTAGCTTTAAGCATAACTATAGTTGGAAAGGGTCGTGGATATTAAGCTTAGCTGTGGTTCGATAGGGTAAGGGATATTGAGCCTAGCTGTGGTTGGATGTGTGGGGAGTGCTGTACAGGGTTGCGCTGTTAGGCTACACTGGGGCTCGGTATTTATTTGCCTATGACCACGTTCAGCTATAAATAATGGCGAGACTATACTCGGCACATCCGGACTACGATCTGATTACCACCGGTAATATGATTAAGGAGGGCCATGCCTTATAGCGGCATCATTACTAACTCATGTTGACTCAGCACACGCACAGACATGGGCATACACACATGCGCGCATACACCCGCGCACAGATGCCATGCACTCATGCGCATGCACACACATGCGCATGCACACATACGCAAACAGACACACGCGCACGCACAATGCAATGGCGTGTTGACGAAGACAGTGGATACTCTCAAGTTACGCTTTGGTAACCGCCGATGACGCTTCGTGTGTGACCACATCCACGATAGTCGGCGGACTTAATTAGACAGCGCAGGCAATAACAGCGGCTTACTGCACCATGCAATGGAAATGAGTATACTCTGCAGCACCAGATGCTTAATAAGTGCACCAGTATCTGAAGTTCTACATAAGGGATCAAATTTAGATTGTGGTGTTCTCTGTGGTGGAGTGGTTAGAGTGTCTGACTATTTTCTAGGTCAGACTCCTAATCTGAAGGTCAGTGGTTCGATTCCCCGTGCCCCACCTCTGCCAATTTGGATTTCCACCGCTGTGGATAACTTACAGCGACATCAAAGGCCAGTTGCTCTCATACCATGTCTATGTGGTGTGGGAGGTTAAAAATTCCTTGGGTCGGTAAAAGTGTAGGCTCAGGCTTTCTATCAACAAACTGTCTAATGGTGAAAACAAGTCTATTCAGGCTTATCCATAATAGGCAGTATAAATCTTCAAGTCAAGTGGTTTGGTTCATCGGACTATGTAGCTTTAACACCTGTCAGTGTTGTCAAGACAACCTTTGTTATTCTGTTAATTTATTACTCAGATCTTAGTGAAAAGCTGGACTGGATGGCCTATTGAGGAGAGCGCTCGCTTCATGTGCATGCCGTCATGTGATCAAACCCTGGTCGAGTCAAGCCAAATACTTAGAAAGTCGATACGTTTTGCTACCTCGCCTTGCACTTGAAATTATTTACTATGATAAGGAAAGGACTGATTGGCTCAGTGTCTGGATAATGGTATCAGCAGCATGATCTTCCCATGAGTCAGTGCTGTAAGTGTGCACTGACACAAGTCGGTACCTATTCTGATATGAACTTACATGTTATTATGATATAAGACCTCAACAAAATACGCATTATGAAAACGTAGATGTGATTAAATATAGACAGATGTGTCAATATTGTATACATGTAGTGAATGTTTGAGAGTAGTCCTCCAGGTCTAACTTCCGCTTCTATGTAGCGTGTGTATCGCTACCTCCCTAACCTCTCTTTTGTCCGCACCATCATTGATTGGAAGTGATGTGAACTTGTGCTACATGGTTTTGGTGTGGTTTGATGGGGCTTTATATCATAGTAACATCTGAGGTAATATCAAAACGCCGGCACCGAGACCGTATCCTATTCAATCATCCTAAAGTTGCATAGTCCGATGGTTTTGAGTACACTGTTTTTTAATAAATATATTAAATTGATTGATATAATTGTCTTTAAGCTTAGTTTGGATTAACTTAAAGATAGCTAATTTAGAAGATATTTGAAATGAAAAATGCAAAATAATGTTGGTGTGCATGTCGAAATACTGGACACCATAAGCAAGTATTGGCAAGTGCTTTGGTTTTGAAAATGTATTGAAAAGTATAAATCTTTGTTCAAACATTTGATTTGACTTGGTAGGGGATTGATCCCACGACCTCCTGCATGGTAAATGGGCGCCAATCTTGTGACTTGGTCATCCGGTCAGGTCTAATATGGATGTTCCAAGTTTCGTGGGTCGCCGCAGTAAGGACTGAATCTGAGACCCCCCAGCACATCGGGTCGCAACCACAGCTTACACGGTGAAAGGCTGGGGAGAGGGTGGGTGCAAAATACACATGCACCATGATACAGAAAGTGGTATTTTATCTCATGTACAATATTTGGCTCTTGTTAAATGTATGGCATTAATCCTATCAAGTGTGGTTATATGTATATCGTTATAGATGCAAAGATATGTATTGACGGATAGGGCTGGGAGTGGCATCAACCCCAACTTCCGCCATATCAGCTGTAGCTGTGACCTGGCATGACAGATCAGTGTAACTCAGAAAACCTGTATTATGCTACATGTTTCTTCCTCATGAATAGAGCAGATCTAAACATTAAAGCTGGTGACGTATTTAACCATAAGTCAATATAGGAGGGTGCATAAGGTGGCTTATGGTGAGTGGGGTTGTAAGACGAAGTCATGTCCTCATAATAAAATTGGATTTAAAAAAAGAAAAGAATTGATGACTGTTGAGCAGAATCGTGGCAACATCCATCAGAGGTTTGACGAGGCTACCAGTAGGACACTTTTGATCAAATACTCCACGATTGAAGTCGGCAATTGTTGGATAGTATGAACTTGTAGTTCAAAATAAGCGAATAATGTGCTTCACGTATATGACTGGTCTACATAGATTAGAGTTTGTCTTGGTTGTTTATCTCTTTTGAGTAGATTGATTCTTATTGGGTAATATACGAATTTTGCGATATTTTTTATTTGGGATGTGGGTTGTATATTAATTAAACTGCAGAGGCAAAGTGATGGCAGTCATCAGTGACTTCAGCTGGTTAATCATGAGTGGAAACATATTGAGCTCCTAACACAGCTTCACCGTCAAGACCCATGACTGTTCAGCATGTTAAGCATGAGTGGAAACATATTGAGCTCCTAAAACAGCTTCACCATCAAAACCCAATCGCATAACTGAAGCCAATGCCAGACCCCCCCCCCCCCACCCACACACACACACACATAGCTATAGTGGGTAGCACTATTAAGATGCAATGAGTGTGCACTGTCATAAGGCAATACCTGGCCTGTTTGACTTTGGATGTTGCTAGGTGTAAAACACAAACAAACCAACAAACGATTATTTGTGCTGAGCGAAATGAAGGCATGCATTTAGTGTATGTGGGTGTGAAATAATATTTGGTTGGTTTTTTAATAATGTGTCACTATGAGAATTTGACCCATGTTTGGAAGCATGTTCATTACTGGCCATCTAGGGTGGGCTGGTAGTGGTGACAGTGTAGGGTGGGCTCGTAGTGCTGAGTAGTGACAGTGTAGGGTGGGCTGGGAGTGGTGAGGGTGTAAGGTGTGCTGAGTGGTGATAGTAGGGCGGGCTGGCAGTGCTGAGAGTGCAGGGTGGGCTGGTAGTGGTGAGAGTGTAGGGTGGGCTGGCCGTGGTGAGTGTAGGGTGGGCTGGTAGTGGTGAGAGTGCAGGGTGGGCTGGCAGTGCTGAGAGTGCAGGGTGGGCTGATAGTGCTGTGTAGTGAGAGTGTATGGTGGGCTGGTAGTGCTGTGTAGTGAGAGTGTAGGGTGGGCTGGCCGTGGTGAGAGTGTAGGGTTGGCTGGTAGTGGTGAGAGTGTAGGATGGGCTGGTAGTGGTGAGAGTGTAGGGTGGGCTGGCAGTCGTGAGTGTGTAGGGTGGGTTGGTAGTGCTGAGTGGTTAGAGTGTAGGGTGGGCTGGTAGTGCTGCGTGGTGAGAGTGCAGGATGGGCTGGTAGTGCTGAGAGTGTAGGGTGGGCTGATATTGCTGAGTAGTGAGAGTGTAGGGTGGGCTAGTAGTGCTGAGTAGTGAGAGTGTAGGGTGGGCTGGCAGTGGTGAGAGTGTAGGGTGGGCTGGTAGTGGTGAGAGTGTAGGGTTGGCTGGTAGTGCTGAGTGGTGAGAGTGTTGGGTGTGCTGAGTGGTGAGAGTGTAGGGTGGGCTGGTAGTGCTGAGTGGTGAGAGTATTGGGTGTGCTGAGTGGTGAGAGTGTAGGGTGGGCTGGTAGTGCTGAGTGGTGTGAGTATTGGGTGGGCTGGTAGTGCTGAGTGTAGGGTGGGCTGGTAGTCCTGAATAGTGAAGGTGTAGGGTGGGCTGGCAGTGCTGAGTAGTGAGTGTCGGGTGGGCTGGCCGTGCTGAGAGTGTCGGGTGGGCTAGCAGTGCAGAGTGGTGAGAGTGTCGGGTGGGCTAACAGTTCAGAGTGGTGAGAGTGTCGGGTGGGCTAGCAGTGCCGAGTGCTGAGAGTGTAGGGTGGGCTGGCAGTGGTGAGAGTGTAGCGTGGACTGGCTGTGCCGAGTGTGGAGCGAGCTGGCAGTGAGATAGAGGTGACTGGGATGTGAAGAGAACTGCTGACGGTAACGCCGGATGTTGCCGTGCACAGTAATGCACTGATCCTACACCACTAACCAGCTGCTGATGACGGAGTGCTGTTCTATTGTGTGGTGTGTCATTAGCGGTCATGCGACGCTTTAATCATTTCCACTGAACCACCGCGCTCCGTGAACATACAGCGGTGCGTGTCAGGGGATCGACAAAGTTTTGTGCATGCACAAAACTTTCGACTTACGACAACGCATGGGTGCTTACGTTACACCTACGTTAGGCGTACGTCGAGATACATTAGACGCGCGTTGGACGAACATTATTCTTACGTTGTCCTACATTGACTTTCGTTCCTCTGACGGAGATCGTTCAGTCAGCACATTGCCAATGTATGACAATGTTCTAATGTATGCATAATATATGGCCGACGTGCGGTTGGCGTTTCTCCACCGTGTCTCAACTTATTTGACGTATAGGGTGCGCGTCTGGCACTCCCTTAATGTTGGCTAGCATTCTGCGAATGAGCCGTGAGCATTTTGCGAACATATTGTGAGCGTTTTGGTTTGGAGTATATAAAAGGATCGGATTTCATATTTGACCAGAACAGCTCAGCTCTTTGGAGATGAAGACCAGACGGGATGGCCGAATGAGTTAGAGCGTCCGTCTCCTGTGTTGGTAGATCATGGGTTCGAACCCTGGTCGTGTCAAACCAATGACTTAAACATTGATACTTATCGCTTCCTAGCCTGGCGCTTGGCATTATTAGGATAGGACAAGGACTGGTTGACTCAGTGTCAGGATAATGTGACTGAGTGGGATATCAGGTCATGATGCTGGTGGCCTGGTCTTCCGTTGGGGCAGCACTATAAAGTCACCATGAGCGCACACTGTCACAAGTCGGTACCCGTCCTGATATGACCTTACATGTTGGTAGGACATAAAACAACAAGCAAACTTTGGAGATGATGGATGTTCCTGCAAGGCTCCTCCAGGAATACCAACTAGCCATTCTCCAATAATGTTAAACGAATTAATACTTTACCATCTCAGAAGAAGGAGACGACGTCGACTGAAGAGAATGTGGATGAGAGCATGGATCAGGAGGCGGCGACAGTTTGGTTTGTACGACCAGCTTCTGGTGGAACTCTGTAATGAGGACACAGCTTCTTTCATCAACTTCATGTGGATGCTTCCCCAGATGTTTGACGAGATGCTAGCCAGAGTGGGTCCTTGGATAACTAAAAAGTACCTTCCGAGAGCCGATCAAGCCTGGCCTGAAGCTTGCCCTCACTCTGCGTCACCTAGCCTCTGGGAGCAAGTATACCTCCATGAAGTTTGGGTGGAGGGTCCCCCACAACACAAAATCAATCATCTTGAGAGAGGTGTGTAAAGCAGTCATCGCCAAATACATTGACGAGATGATGACCTACCCCACGACTCCTAATGGATGGCATGCCATCTCGGAAAAGTTCATGGGGAGGTGGAACTTCCCCCACACATGCGGAGCACTAGATGGGAAGCATATTGCCTGTCGGTGTCCCCCAAAGAGTGGATCCCTGTACTACTAGGAAAAAATAAAAAGAGGAAGACTCTTACCAAGAAAATAAAAAAAACCAACATAGATCACTAACCACAAACCATAATCTTACGAAACACAGACCGATAACTGCCCAGCATTGAAAACAAGCTCGATCATCCAAGCTTTTATGCTATGGACAGAATAAACATCCCATTAAAAAAAAAACTTTTAAAAAAAACAATAAGGGATTCTACTCCATAGTTCTCCTGGCGCTCGTTGATGCAGACTACAAGTTCATCTGAGTGGATGTCGGTGGAACTGGTTCGGCATCAGACACCCAGGTTTTCAATGACTCTGAGCTGAAGGCGGGCATCGAAGATGGTACTTTCGATCTCCCTGCCAGCGAGCCTATCGTGAACGGCCAGGACGCTGTAACCTACTTCCTGATCCATGACGATGCCTTCGCCCTACGCCCGACAATGATGATGCCGTACAGCCGGAGGGGTATGACGCATGAGGAACGCATCTTCAACTACAGGATTTCCCGAGCTAGGCATCCTGGCAAACCGATTCCAGGTTGTGCTCACCACGATGCAGCACCTCCCCTCCACCGTGTAGCTGATCGTCACCACATCCATGATCCTACACAACATGATGAGGATGCGATATCACATGCTCCAGAATCAGCAGCTAGACTGGGAAGAGAAAGGCAACCACAACATCATCCCCGGAGCATGGAGAGAGGGCCTAAACCTGCCAGACCTAGACACTCAAGTACCTGGCATGAACACTGGCTCCCGGGCAGGAACGGAGCAGCAGAATCTCAAGGACTGGACCAATTCCGTTGAATAGCAGGACAATATGATCTAGTGATGTCTTTGTACTGTGATGTTATTGTACCGTGATCTCTCTCATTTGTGATATTTACTGTGATATTTGTATGTAAAAAAATTTGATAGTTCTATTGGTTTAAATAACAGGTATCAATATCTGTTGCTGATAGTGATACCGAACCAAGCTTAACATGTCAGTTATTAATTTGGGTGGATAGGTTTCTTAAATTTTTTCTGGGCCCAATTATATGCACTGACAAATTTACATGTCAGTTATTAATTTGGGTGGGGTAGGTTTCTTAAATTCTTTTCTGGGTCCAATTCACTGACAAATTTACATGTCAGTTATTAAATTGGGTGGGGTAGGTATCGTTAATTTTTTCTGGGTCCAATTATATACACTGACAAATTTACATGTCAGTTATTAACTTGGGTGGGGAAGATTACTTTTACACTGTCAAATTTACATGTCACTTATTAATTTGGGTGGGGAAGGTTACTTTATGAGGAAGTTTACTTACTTTTTAAGGGCCAAATTTAACATGTCACTTATTTTAAGGGGGGGCAGGGTTCTTATTTAGTTACATGTCAGATTAGTTTTTGTAAAGTAAGCTAACTAGGCAAAGCCCTAAATTATTATAAGTTTCATTAAATTGATTTTTACCACATTGCATTTGAGGATTTGTATAATAAGGATAAATATTGTTTACAAAGAAATAGACTCAGAGACTAAAAGCTGGTTAAAACACATATAGTTTTATTTACACAAACATTTGATAAATAGTGTATAGAGGCATATAATAATTACATTATAATAAATATACATATATACATGGCTACAATATTTAGATACTAGAAACAATAAATATATACATATATACAGACCCAACATTACAGTCACTCCTCCGGGGCCTTTGGTGGGGTGTCCATGTCCCCGCAGGAGCAAAGAGCTCCTGCGTGTCGTTGTTCAAGTTGGACACATTGGAAATCCCCGACAGCCCGGACAGATTCAGCAAACTGTCTGCTGCTGGTGGAGTACTGGTGGACTGGTTCAACACCGCTTGGGTTGAAACCCACGCCCCAATGGCAGAGCTGCCGGTCGGTTGTGGCGTTACTGCAGGTGCTGTCGGGGGTGATGCTGGTGAAGGTGCTGGACTTGCTGTCGGTGGTGAAAGCATCCCCACCGGTGGAGGCTGGGCTGCAGTACCTGTGCCGTCGGCTGGTGCTGCATCGGTCCCATCGGCTGGTGCATTGCCAGCGCAGGCAGCGCCGGCAGCATCATGTAATGCTGCATATACTACTGGCTCTGTGATGCGTCTCCATCGTCTCCTCGCACTGGCTAGATGGCGATGTCCACTGAGATCCCACAGGAGGAGATGCTGGAGATTGTGGGGGAGATGGTGATGTCTCCCCCGTCATCCTCTTCCTGCCTTTCCCTTTCCCTAGGCGCGTCCCAGGCCAAACTGGCTGGGTGCTGATGAGGTCTTCTTCCCTGGCATGCTGGATGTGTTGTGAGGAGAGAGCCAGACTGCAGCCTTATTTATACCCATGGCGTGGGTGGGTCGGGTGCACCCTCCCCCCACCCCCACCCCCCTCATGTTGGCATGCGTTACTGACGCGTTACGACAACGTCGCGCGCGCTGGCGCAATGCCGAAATGCGCTGGACTGTCATTGGACATGCGTCACTCAGGCACTGGCACTACACTCTGCAACACATTTAACGGTCGCTAGCGGAAGGTTCCGAGCGTGTTATGCCAACGCTAGGTAAAAGCTGCGTGCGCGAGAGGCATGTTAGCCACACCTTGTGCCAAATTTCTTCTTTTTTTTTCTCATGCGTCGACATACGTTACCACAACGTCGGACCGACGCTACGCCTATGTCCACTGTCCCCCCGCGCCGAAAAGTTTGACGCATCTCAACGTAAAAAAGTGATTTCACGTGTTGGCGGCACGCTTGCGAGATGCGTCGTAATATGACAGGGCCTTTAGCTAGTTAGTTAGTTACAGATTATGATACTTTACTTTTACGATTGCAAGAATTCTTTTTTGTGTGTTAATGTTCAGAGATTAAGTTGGTGGTCGGGGGCCATTAGAACACAGTGGATAAGAAATATAGATTTTTCAGTGGATTTGTGCTTTTTATTTGGTCATATGGGTAATTTCCCCTTCCATGCTTAGCACTGTCAGTACTGCAAATAATTTATGGGAACTAAGACTTCCGCTTTTTGTTGTTGTCCATCAAATTATCTCCCATCACACGACAATAGCCGGTCGCATATCTGTCGGGGTGAAAAGTCGGGCTACTGTGCAAACCTGTTATTGCTGCTTTTAACCAAATGACCTATATGTCTGGTACTAGTGGTGCTTTAGTGCATCTGCAGTTTTGTGGGTTCCTTCCTCTCGCTATCCCCAGAGTCCACCTATACTCCCACCCATGCTTTAATATGTTCCCAGTTCCACTGGTTCCTCAGAAAGGGCTGATGCTGCAACCCAGGATAACAGTTCGCAGCTTCACACTGACCATAATATTGGGGGTCTGTGCCCCTCTTGGCTGTATCCTTCATTATACGGCCAACACTTTAAACTCACTTTGTACCTATAACCACTTTCCTCCTGATGACCAAACTCGGTAGGCTTCTTACCATACTTCTTTTCTAATTTAGATGGCAGCGACATTGTCCACGGAAATATTTTAAGTCAGATAACATACCACTTTGTGGACCCTAGCTTCAGTCCTTCCTGAGAGAACAGCAGAACTCGGAACACACATTTGGTACCACAGACCATATCATAGTTTCATACCACGTGGTAAAGGGCACTCATTGGGTGGTGCAAATGGGAAATATTACACATAGAGCAGTTTTCGAACCCATAGTTATTGCTATTCCTGGGCCAGTGTTCTAACCATTAGTCTATCTAGGATCTCTGATGCAATCACCAGTTCCATGTCTACATGTCTATGTGGCTCCTTGTCTGAGGGGTCAGTGTATACCACTACACTTGTCCCCGGACTCGTAAGTGCTTTAAAGGATTTACATCCATAAGTCATTTAATGCTTACAATTTCACACATGTAGGCAATATTACACGCGATAGGTGTGCCAAGCATACAGTGTATACCAGCTTGTTCAAGTTCTTGGTCATGGACAGCAGTGGCATGGGGGTGATGCAAATGGGAAATATTGTCCCTACAGCCCACACTTCTGTCCTTTAGTCCATCTAAGCGCCTTGATACAATCACCCTACCCACGTCAACTGTCTGGGTGGCTCCTTGCCTGAGAGGTATATATAAAATGTCTTCTGGCAGCGGTTAGGCACTCCCCATCGGATTTAGAATATTGCTGGTATGTACCAGACTTACAGATAGCTCTGGAATTGTATCTTAAGTTTTGTACCACGTTTTATTAAAGTGACATAATCCAATGATTAGGAGTCACTGCTACGTTTATGTATATGAGTCAGCCTCACGAAAATGGGCCAATTGGTGGTTTATTTAAGATGTCGGCGTCGCAATTCTTAAAGTGTAGTGCATTTCTTTGTTTTATATTAAATTATCCTAGAAACAAATAAGGTTGTTGTATTTTCTCTACCTTTATATTCAGGATAAATTTAAGGACTTTGCAACACCTCTGTCAATGCTAAACTATAAGTATGCCGATCGACACCGACATCCAATGCTCGATGCCGACAACTTTAACAGATGTCGGCGTCGCAATTCTTAAAGTGTAGTGCATTTCTTTGTTTGATATTAAATTATCCTGGAAACAAATAAGGTTGTGTTTTCTCTACCTTTACATTCAGGATAAATTTAAGGACTTTCCAATACCTCTGTCAATGCTAAACTATAATTATATTGTTCGACGCCGACATCCAATAATCGTCACTGACAACTTCCCCCAATTGGCCTCCTTTCGTGATCCTGACTCATATATATATTTAACCATTCGTACCATAGATATATATATATATTTTACCTCGGTATATAGCCTCAGGCTAGCCGCAGGCTAGGGAGAGATAAGCACATCCGGGTCCAGCAATTAGCATAAGCAGCTCACGGCAGGAGGACGTTCGCTGAGCTGCTCTGGCAGGATTTAACTACTACAACACTTTAACCAACTGTAAGTATTGCAAAGTCGCGATAAACTTCTTAAGGATGGTTTATAGCATCCAATTATGAAAGCTTAGAACTTTCTCAGGTCCGATTTGGACATGTTTTGGTGTTATAAAAAACACAAGGTTAGAACACTTATGTACAGAACCGAAACCGATACCGCTTGATATAGCGCAACCTATATACAGACATGTTAACCCGAGTTGCATCTCCTAAGGAAATTCCTCCGAACCCTAAAAGAGGGTTTTGTTGGGGATGATCCTGGGTTTCTTTTATAGACTCCCCAGACCGGTTTTTGAGGCGAGCCTCCGAGTTTCGTAATATTTTCTTCAACTTGCTGGGGCAGAATGCCGCGGGTGGGAGAAGTGTACGAAACAGAGAGAGCGGGCGTGCCAATGGCCGCCCCTCCGTATGGTTGGCTTCACTACAGATAAAACCTACGGCATACCATTAGCTTAACGCCTGTATACAGAACGGTGTAAACACGTTACTCTATGCCATACAAATAATACCTCAACCCAGTCCTGGGGCTCACTTTGTGACCATGTTGAGACGATACCAGTATTAAGTAACTTTTTTGTTACAGAAACCGATGGCCACCAAGCGCAACAAAGTTCCGCCGGCAGCCGCAGAAGGCCGCGTGCCCTCAGGGTACGATTCGTCGCCGCCACAGACGCGGCCACCGTCCCCACAGCCAGGAGCTGGTCCTTCGGATAAGGATAGCGGAGACGAGGACCTAGAGGACAAGATCGTCAGACTTATGGAGAAGTACAAACATATGCAACCCGTTACACAGGTTTCCTCTCCTCCTATCCCAGACGACGACTGGGAAGACTTTTCGGATGATGAAACAGAATCAGCATTTGAGGTTCCGAAACTGAAAGTCAAAAGGCACAAAAGACCCGTGAGTAGCTCAGGTGATGAATTCACCAAAGTCAACAAGAAGCGGGTTAAAAAGACCAAGAAAAACAAAAAGAAGAAGAAGAAGGACTCATATGATGATTCAGATGACTCGTCCTCGACGGAGTCTGACTCAGACACCGAAAGAGCGGGTGTCTATGCACGGATAGGGGCAAAAATTAAAAAGAAATGCCCGTTGGCGAAAGCAAAGAGGTTGCGTACCACAACCATGATGAGGGAAACATTAAAAGGACATTTCCACACATTTAAACCCGCTGAGGTGATCAGTAAGCTGACCGAACAAATCTCGGGAATCAAAGGCGTTCCCGAGTCCATCAGCAAAGAAATGGATGCAGGTATCCATCTCTCGGACGAAAGACGGCGTTACGAGAACGCGTTGTGTACCATCCATAGAGCAGTGCTCGGAGCTCTGACTTCCATAACTCCGGTAGCAAACAGAATGCAAGCCGAGAATAAATTCTCGTCGCTTGCTCGCACCATGGATAAAGGCATTGCGCTGCTTACCGCAGCGTCGAGCTTTATGACGTTTCGACGTTTCGAGAACATCTATAAGTCGGTGACCACAGATGCTGGCAAAGAAGTTGCCACGTCTAAGAAAGTTACGGACAATGACGGTAAAGAATACACACTTTACCTCCCACCAAAGCCAGTGCTAGGTAAGCCGCTGGACAAAACCAAAATGTTTGGGGGACAGCTAGCGCACCTCTTCAAAGCAGTGGAGGTAGACACGAAAAGCGCTAAGAACACTGACAGGGGTAAAAAGTTTGACAACCCCGGCAAATTCCGACGCCCCAGCTCGGATTTTCGCTTCCGCCGAGGAGGCAGGCCAGGACGCGGAGGTCCATCCTTAGGGTTCAGTCCCAGGGGACGCGGCAGAGGAGAACGACAGACCACGGGGTGGAACGAGAACCGCGGGTACAAAAGGGAGTTTACACCCAGACCCCAGTTCCCACGGCCAGGAGCCAAGTAGAGTCGACAACACAGACTTCTACCCTCAACATGGTGTCTGAAGAGACACAAACATATGTAAGCAAATTTAAGGCAGGAAATATCCTGAACTGTTTACAACACTGGTGTAATATTACAACTGATAGCGAAATTTTGGAGATTGTAAAAGGGGTTCAAATACCCTTCACAGATATACCAAAACAGAAAAGAGTTCCGTTCCCATATAAATTTAACGCAGAAGAAAAACTACAAATTGATTTTCAGGTTTCTCTTTTTGAGACTAAGAGAATTATTGAACGAGTACAAAACACAGAAGGGCAGTTTATTGCTAATGTTTTTTCTAGGCCGAAACCAAATGGCGAAATTCGCATGATTTTGGACTTAACCAAATTAAATGAATCGGTTACATACAAACATTTTAAAATGTTCTCATTAGAAACGGCGAGAGATTTAATTACGCCGGAAGCCTGGCTCGCCAGTGTAGACTTAAGAGATGCGTATTAGACAGTCTCCATTTGCAAAGAACACAGAAAATTTCTGAAATTTATTTGGAACGGTACCCTCTTCCAATTTACATGCATGCCTAATGGTCCAGCTTGCGCACCTCGACTGTTTACCAAATTGTTAAAACCTGTTTTTGCAGTCATGGGTAGAATAGGACACACAATGTTCCCATAGATAGATGATTCATTTATTATGGCAGAATCCTTTGATAAATGCCAAACGGCAGTTAATGATTTGTGTGCTTTATTAACAGATTTAGGGTTTTACATTCATGACAAGAAATCTGTTTTCGTCCCGAATAGGGAATTAAAATGCTTATGGTTTCTGATTAACAGCAAAGCCATGACCGTATCTCTAACGGAACAGAAACTCCAGAAGTTTCATGACACGGCCTCCCAGCTGCTTGACATATCCAGGCCAAAGATTAGACAGGTCGCCGTCCTTATTGGGATAATGGTCTCGTATGCACCGGCTGTTCTTTATGGAGCCGCGCATATCAAGTCTCTAGAAATAGACAAGAATAGAGCATTAGCACGCAAACAAGGTAACTTCGAAAGACCAATGAACATTTCCCGAGACGGCTGTACAGACATTTTTTGGTGGATCGAGAATATTGATAACTCCCCCAATCCCATTCGAATGGGTCAACCCAACACGGTAGTTTCTACCGATGCTTCATTACAAGGTTTGGGGAGCTCATCGAAATGATGTAGCAACAGGGGGTAGATGGTTAGATAACGAAAAATCAGACCATATTAATGTTCTTGAATTAAGAGCGATTTACTTGGGCCTTTTGAGTCTAATTAAAATACCTAAAAAGACGGTTCAACTTCTGACAGATAACACTACAGCTATGGCATATGTCAGGAATATGGGAGGTACAAAGTCAAAAGAATGCAATAACTTGGAGTATTTGGAACTGGGCGCAACAACATCAAATATGGTTAA
This sequence comes from Branchipolynoe longqiensis, assembly GCA_030323885.1. NCBI lineage: Eukaryota > Metazoa > Annelida > Polychaeta > Phyllodocida > Polynoidae > Branchipolynoe > Branchipolynoe longqiensis. The sequence goes on along the minus strand of CM059188.1, from coordinate 58,894,562 downwards.
CCATATCTCATATCCCAGGTTCGCAGAACGTCCTGGCTGACAAAAAGAGCAGAGTCTTTCACGATCACTTAGAATGGAAATTAAACACAAAAATTTTCTCACTGATTTGGGAAAATGAATTTTATTACATTTTCCCCCCCTTTAATCTCATTACCAGAGTGGCAGGAAAGATAAAGATGGATCGGTCCCACGCCATTCTGATTGTCCCCGAATGGGACACACAACTGTGGCTAGCGGGAATAGTCTCGACAGCCAGAGACTGCCTAAGATTCCCAAAATCCCAAGGAAATCTAACTCACCAAGGCCCTCTGGAACATCACGGCAATGTAGCAACAACACCATTGCTTGCATTCCTTTTCTGAATAAATACCTAGAACAATTTGGTTTAGACAAAATTACACAAGAACGGTTGGTGTCGCATGCATGGAGAAAAGGAACAGTTAAAATGTATACCACATATTTGAAAAAATGGGGCGTTTACTGTCTTATTCAAAAGGTTAAACCGATGAATCCAACCATTGCCCAAGTGTGCAGATTTTTCAGGATGTTAGAACAAGATGGCCTCGGTTACGGCGCAATTAATGCGGCCAGGTGTGCTCTATCGATCATTCTTCCCAGATTAGGGGGAGAAACAATGGGTAAACATCACGTAATACACTGGGTACTAAGGGGGATTTATGAACGAAACCCACCTAAACCAAAATACGACCGATTTTGGGATGTGTCACTGGTCTTCAAAATGTTTAAGGATTGGCCAGATAATAGATTTCTAGATATAAAACAATTAGGGTTTAAGTTAGCACTTTTATTACTGTTAGTCACAGGTCATCGAGGCCAAACTATAGTGGCACTTTCACTCGATGGACTGGAAATAGATAGAAGGCAAGCCACCTTCGATTTAACAACATTGTTAAAATCTAATCGCATAGGCGACCCTTTGTCATCAATTGATGTAACGCAATTCAAGGACAATCCAAAACTGTGTGTAGTATCTGCGATTAGAACATATATATCCAAGACACAAGGAGTTAGAAACTCCAGACAATTATTGATAAGCTTTATTAAGCCACACAAGGGCATTTCAAGGGACACACTCGCCCGTTGGACAATTAATGTGCTAAAGCTGGCAGGAGTGAATACGGACAAAAATGCGTCACACTCAACGAGAGGAGCCATGGTGTCAAAGGCACGCCTCCTAGGAATTTCGGTCAAGCGCATACTAGCGCATGCAGGATGGAAGACCGAACGATCGTTTGCTAGACATTATAACAAGCGTTTGGAGAAGCCCAGTGGTGTCGCACAACGACTGCTACAGCATTAAAGGTCAAAAGGTGAGAACATAAGCATAGTCACGAATAGTGATTTTAACAATGTTCCATACCACACAAATAATCAGAAATAACATAACAATAAGAATTAAATATCAGGATAAAATGATATTACGTAAAGTCTCCCTAGCCTGCGGCTAGCCTGAGGCTATATACCGAGGAAAAATAGATTAGTTAGACGAATCTTACCTTGGTATAGATGATGGATAACTATTGTTTTCCCGAGGTATAAGCCTCGGCTAGACGTGGGTGAGGGCCCACCCTCCACACCCTACCACGTCTAGACTGTTGCTTGTACAAAGGAAACATTAGTTTTTAGAATTTTTTATTAGAGATCATTTTATCCTGAATTAGTAGGTAAAGATTGCTGGACCCGGATGTGCTTATCTCTCCCTCACCCACGTCTCGTGGGTGATGAAAATGGGAAATATCGTGTCCAGAGCAGGCCTCGAACCCACATCTCTTTGCATTCCGGGCCAGTGTGCTAACCATTACACCACCCAGGCTTCCCGATGTCACCATACCACCCACACCTACCTGTCTATGGGGTTCCCTGCCCGGAGAGGCCAGCGCAGACTACTACATATGTATATATCGTTTAAAACTACTTTGCTGAAAGATGCTAACTTTGGAGATATTTGAAGTGAAACAATCAAAGTTGGCGTGCACACTGCTAAAGTGCTGGATACCACTATTTATGTATTTCGCAGAAGTGATAAGTTCTACATTGACTTAATTAAATAATTACTTCTGTATAGCAATAAATGTTTAATAAGTGTACCAGTTTTTAATACCCCAGTCGCACTACTGCTTGTGACCACAAAAAAGGGGTGGTCATGAAATGGTTGCAAAGTGTTCCTCAGTGGTCGCCGACCTTGTGACCATTTTGGTCGCACTATAGACCTTGCAACCAAGATGGTCACAAGGAGGTCAGCGACCATTGCTTTTGTCCCTCAGAGGTCGGCGACCATTGCTTTGGTCATAATGTTGGTGACTGAGTATTCTTTGGTCCAAAGTAGTCGTAAGCCGTAGTGTGATTGGGACTGTAGTGTGATTGGTAGTGTGATTGGGACTTAAGCTTGATATATAGAATCAAATGTAAACAAGTGCTTTGATATTATTTTTTCAAAGATGGTTTCATCTGATTATGCAACTTCAATACTAGTGCACGCAACTAATCATCAAGTGGAAAACGATGTGTCGTGATACTAGAACAGAGTAGAGCCATTAACATCACTGGAAGCAGCACCATGTGACCTCCTCAAGAACACGCTATGCTCCATGGGTATTTCCCTATTGTGGGATTTTAGCATGATCATGATCATTCCAATATAGTGATGCCCCAGACCATTGTATGAGAACTGGACGAGGTGGCTGACTCGGTAAGAGCAGTAGCTTTCCGTGTGAATGTTGGGGGTTCGAATCCTGGCTGAGTCAAACTGATAACTTACAAATTGATACTTGTCGGGACCTAGCCTCGTGCTCGGCATTAATAAGGATGGACAAGGACTGGTTAGCGCGGTGTCCGGATCATGTGCAGCCTGACTAACCAATCAGTCAACAGCCGACTATGTGGGCGAGACTGGCTGGTGGTAGGCCGTCCATTAAAATTTAAAGTGATACACATTGCTGTTAGCTGCTGACTGGTGACCACTGGCATAGAACACAGCAGCAGACGGTAAATTCTAATAGACGAGGTCACCGTTCCGAGTGTGATTGGGCTGAAAACCAGGGATGAAAGATCTCCGCGATTTCGCGGATTTTCGGTATTTTTCAATCCCGCAGCACGATTAACATATACTGTTTTATGCCACAGCACTATCAGCGTCACCGGGCGCGGTGGCCGAATCGGTAGAGTACATGCCTCGCATGCGGAAGATCGGGAGTTCGGATCCCGGTCGAGTCAAACCAATGACTTAAAAATGTATACTTGTGGCTTCCTAGCCTGGTGCTCGGTTTCAGGATAATGTGACTGAGTGGGATATCGGGTCATGGTATCAGCAACCTGATTTCCCAGTGGGGCAACACTATAAAATCGCCATGATTGCGTACTGTCACGAGTCGGTACCCGTCCTGATATGACCTTAGATGTTGCTACGACGCAAAACAACAACAAACAAACAAAACTATCAGCGTATACTACTAATGTGTGCTTAAAAATGGACAGCACTATCAGCGTGCTTCAAACGGCGCAGCACTATCAGCGTACATACCAATATATATAAAACCCAAGTTCCGGAAATTTTCCGTGATTCCCTGACAATGCTAAACCTATGGGAGAATATCAGCATTTCCGCTTTTTTTCCCACAGACCACTTTCATCCCTGTGAAAACGGCGCTGGAAGCAAAGCAAAGCCGTACAGCCATTGAGCTTGCCGTACAGCCATTGAGCTTGCCGATATGCGTAGGGCAAAACTTCCATTTTATTCAAAATTAATAGAAATACATAACAATTTGTCATAAACATGTATGCACACATGCAATATAATGATCTGATGAATATAACTAAGACAAAACTAGCGATAGTTAAACATTTTGAGCTAAGAAACATACAATTCCACACAAAACCCACATCAATATCCAAATCACTATTATTAATTCTTGTTCTAAATATTAAAATGCCAAATGTGTCAACATACACTTGTTTCAGAGAAATATATAACCGATATATAATTAACCCTACTAATTTTCTAGTTCTACATATGTCATTAACCTTAGAATATAAATAAAAACATGATTAAAATAAGTAAAACTGACTCAGGCTATGGCTCTAACACTAGTCTGAGTGCCCAGTTTTATCCAAATCTAAATGCACAAGGCATAACATGAGCTGATTATATTGATATAAATGCAATGCTGGATAAAAGATTAATATCTTAATTTATTATATATATTTTTTTAGTAGGTATTCTATGTACCAAGGAAGAGCTGAGATGAGCTGAAGCTAGCACATTTCATAGTTACACCCAGTGTATTAGCATGTGCCATGTGCTTCTCGCGGGTTTGTTTTTCTTCCACGCATCCCATAATGCACCGCGCCGCTGGAATGGTGATATAGTCTATTGGTGGGCTGCTGGTTGTCCCGTGTGTGAAGACCAGGCATTAGGGGAAGTTGGTTAATGGGCTCCAATTAGCGGCATTACAGGTGTCAGTGTGGTTCTCTTTCTCTCTCTTTCTCTTCTATTTTTTCTTCCTTTTCTTAAATATCAAGTAATCCATCGGATAGCATTAAAATTTGTATGTGTTCCCATACACTCTGCAAAGAGATGCCTGACATGGTACACACATGCATCCAGATGTTTGCGGATGACAAACAACTATTCACGCATATCAAAGACGAGTCTGATGTAGCTAGACTTCAAGATGACCTGAATAACCTACAAGAATGGGCTGATGCATGGCAGTTAAGATTTAACCCGGACAAATGCAAAGTGCTCCATCTCGGACGAAGCAATCAGAGGGCAAAATATAAAATGTCTACAGCTGCAGGGGAACAGATAGAGTTGCAGAGCATGGATCTCGAAAAAGACTTGGGGGTCTGGATAGACCTGAGCCTGACCTTCTCTATTCATTGTGAGAAACAGGCTGGGAAAGCCAATAGAACACTCGGCCTCATAAGACCTGGATGAAGTCAGTCTGACCAAGCTATACACATCCCTGCTGAGATGCAAGCTAGGACTGTGAACGTCTCGAGAGAGTACAGAGGCGCGCAACCCGTCTAGTACCAACCCTGAAGAAATTCTCTTACAAAGACTGACTATGAGCACTAAACCTGCCAAGCCTATACTACAGAAGGGCCCGCGGAGACCTCATTGAGATCTACATTGAGGTCACTTTTGTTTCACACACACAAAATCTGTTAATTACATTTATATGCTTACATGGGTAATGTATATATGGGAATCTGAAGGGTTAAGATTTGTGTCAAATGACAGCAATATTGATCTCAGATGCAATTTTGAAGTGGTTAGATTTGTGTCAAATGACAGCAATATTTAACTCACAAGACAGCTAAAATTATGGGAGGTGACACAGTCCAATATTTGTTATGAAGTTCAGGCTACTTAAAGCTGCATAGTCTTATGAAGGCATCACTTTTTCGGAACTAAAACAGTTACCGAGATTTGATTTTACATGTCCAAGTTAGATATTGGTGCGCTTATGAAACATTTATTGCTGCATAGAAGGAATACTAGATCAATATAAATTGTACTTGCCACTGTTGATGTCTATGATCTCGAGCATTTTAATGTTTTCCTCATTATTTATTTTTTAATATTTTCACTCACATATCTCCAAAGTTAACCCTTGAAAATAAATTATTTCCAACTAAACTAAGGTTGATTATATTGATCAATCTAATATGTTTACCTAAAAGGAAAGAGAAAAAAAGGTAGGGGGGGAAGCAGAAGCTCAAAGTAATCGGACTATAGGCATGGTCACATGTACAGTGTTAGGCCGACTTAGATGAGGCGAACTAGATGAGTCAAACTAGTGGCGCGTTCACACATGCTGAGTTGGGAAAGTGTGTCGCATTCAGACATTAAACCGGCTCAGATCGACCATCAGGCCTATGTAGTTTCATACATATACACATACACACATACATACAAACATACATACACACACACATGCATATACACCCACACATACATACGTGCATACATCCACACATACATACAAACATACATACGCACGTACACACATACATCAACACATACATACACACATACTTACATCAACCGTGATGTGCTAAAACCGACTCAACTAAACCACTTGCGTTCACACATGCACCTTAGGCCGACTCAGGCTAAGTCGCCTCATCTAATCCACCTCGCAAAACGGTTTACTTGAGGCGAACTAGTTAAGTTGAATCAGCCCTAATTCGCCTCAGCTGAGCGTTCACATGCACGTTTTGAGGTGACTTAGTTGAGGCGAATTAAGCTAAGATTCCTTATATGCGGTATGCGAATGGGAGGATTCCTTCTACACGGTAAGCGGCAAGCGTCTCCCCACTCCCACCACTACCATATGTTTCCACTCAGCACCCTTGTGTGTGACCGTTCCGTAATGCTCAGTCGCCTCTCCTCGTCTAAAACTAATGGGCAAGTGCGACCGATGTTTCTATTCACATACCGCATACCGCATGCCGCACCGATCGCTACAGGGACCGATCGAGTTGTCGCATTCGCATTCGCATTCGGACGTAAGGAATCACCCCCATTGACTTAGATGCTTTCCGATTTTTTGCCGCATTCGCATACCGCATGTAAGGAATCTTAGCTTTAAGGGCGCATTCCATATACACGTAATGCGTTATGCGTTACGCGTTATGCGAATGCCAGCATTCCATATACGCGTAAAGGCTGCATTCCATATACGCGTAATGCGTAATGCGTTATGCGTTATGCGAATGCCAGCATTCCATATACGCGTAATGCGTATTGCGTTATGCGTTATGCGCTATGCAGTGAAGTATATAAAAAGTATATAAAAAGTGTGTGTGACTCTGTGTCTCTGTGTGTGTCTCTATGTGTGTGTCTGTGTCTCCGTGTCTCTGTGTGTGTCTCTGTCTGTGAGACACACACACAGACACACACACAGACACACAGAGAGACACACAGACACAGACACATACACACAGAGACACACACACAGACACAGAGATACACACAGACACACACAGCAACAGAGACACAAAGACACAGAGACACAGACACACACAGAGACACAGAGACACAACACAGAGACACACACAGAGACACACACACAGACACACACAGATACACACACAGACACAACACAGAGACACACACACAGAGACACACACACAGAGACACACACAGAGACACACACAGAGACACAGACACACACACACAGACACAGATACACACACACAGAGACACACACACACAGAATGGGACGGTCCAAACATGGCTGAGTTTAGCTTGCTTAGAGGGATGTTAGGACCGTCCCAAATATGAAGACTGCTTCCTACCAGGTCCGCCGCATAAACCTACACGGCTGTCCGTAATTATCAGTCGCCTCCTCCAGCCTTATATCAATGGACAAATGCGACTGATGCTTTTCTGTTCGCAGACACAGAGACACAACACAGAGACACACACAGAGACACACACACACAGAGACACACACAGACACACACAGATACACACACAGAGACATACACAGAGACACAGAGACACAACACAGAGACACACACACAGAGACACACACACAGAGACACACACACAGACACAGAGAGACACACACAGACACACACACAGACACACACACACACAGACACACACAGAGACACACACACACAGACACACACACACACACACAGAGACACACACACACAGAGGGATGTTAGGACCGTCCCAAATATGAAGACTGCTTCCTAACAGGTCCGCCGACACCCCTGCATTGCAACGATGTCCATGCGGTGACAAAGTCTTCAACGTCGCCCACGTCTTGGCGTCATGTGTGGCCTTTGACAGGACCGCCATCCGAGACTTCCTTGGCCCACCCCACGGCTTGCCAGACACCCGAGCTGCGCTCGCCATCCTCGAGAGACTCTCCGATTCCTCATGGGAGCCACTCGGTAGGTTCTACAACCAAAACTACCACACCTTCGAGATTGTCGGTGGCCCCGAACCCATCACCGACGACTCCGAACCCAATGGCAGCGACAGTGACTGGTAACCACTGTCCCACCCGGGAGCCCCGTGAGGTCCCACCTGACGCAGCCCCCACGCCGGGAGCCCCGTGAGGTCCCACCAGACGCAGCCCCTACGCAGGGAAGCCCCGTGAGGTCCCACCAGACGCAGCCCCTATGCGGGGAAGCACCGTGAGGTCCCGCCCGGGAGCCCCGTGAGGTCCCACCAGACGCAGCCCCTACGCGGGGAAGCCCCGTGAGGTCCCACCTGGGAGCCCCGTGAGGTCCCCAAAAAAAAATATAATAAAAAATAAAAAATAAAACTCTTACTACCCACCCTCCGACGAGGGCCCGGAGTGCCAGCGCGCCGCCCACTGCCCCCCTGCCAATGACACCGGATCCCGCTTAGATCTCCGGTCGAGGTACAGGACCTTGGACCGATAACGCGTTGCCACTGCCGGGCCACCGCCTCACCACTCAAAAAAAAAAGGTGGAAAAAAAGGTGAAAAAAATAAAATAAAATAAAATAAATAAAAAACGGGCAAGATCCAGCCCCCACACCAGGAGCCCCGTGCGGTCCTGCACACACCCATCTGACGGGCCTCGGTCCCTGCACCCACAACGCCGGTTCCCACTTCGACCACCGACGGAGTGGGTGCCGGGGCCGCTGATCCAGTCACACCCACCACATCACCCCGCTCCAAGACTATTGTTCTAGGCTCTCTACCACCCCTCCCTCCGACGAGGAACCGATGACCGACCCGCCGCCCTGGCCTGCTACCAATGAATCCGGATCCCGCTTCGATCCCCGGTCGAGGTAATACTGACCGGGGGCCAAGAACGTCACCACGTCCCGTGCCACCGCAGCGGCAAGCCAGCGCACAGACCAACCTACGCGCCCCCCGCCACCACATGAGGGCCTAGCTCCAGACACCTCCTCTACAACACAACACCACTTCCCCGACAGAAGACAAGTCTTCAACCAAAGATGGGCCGATTTAATCGAGCCCTCATAATGTTGCAGTCCTCAACCGTAACCGTCGTAAGTACGAATCTCCCCATATGAATGTGTGTGGTGGTGACTCTGTGTCTCTGTGTCTGTGTGTGTGACTCTGTGTCTCTGTGTGTGTCTGTGTCTCTGACAAAGAGACACACACAGACACATATACACACAGACACATATACACACAGAGACACACACAGAGACAACACACAGACACACACACAGACACACACAGACACACACACACAGAGACACACCCACAGACACAGAGACACACACACAGAGACACAGATACACACACAGAGACACAACACAGAGACACACACATACACACACAGAGACACAGATACACACACACAGACACAGAGACACAACACAGAGACACACACACAGACACACACACAGAGACACACACAGAGAATGGGACGGTCCAAACATGGCTCAGTTTAGCTTGCTTGGAGGGATGTTAGGACCGTCCCAAATATGAAGACTGCTTCCTAACAGGTCCGCCGCATAAACCTACATGTTTGGGCACCGCCATAAACAACTTATGCTCCATCCTCTTCTTGTATATGACCAAATTTGGAGGGGCAGTTTAATCTATGTAAAACTTTTTGGATTTTCTTCATGGGGGTGTCCTACCTTTATTATAATCAAAATTATAAGATAAGTATTCAGATTTCTGTGCATATGGTAAGCATTTTTTAGCTTTCCCATAACGGTCAGTCTCCCGATTGGGACGGTCCTAACATCCCTAAAAGCAAGCATGTTAGGACCGTCCTTATCGGTCAACAAAACCATTGGGGGGTCCATAATTATCAGTCGCCTCCTCCAACCTATATCAATGGACAAAATGCGACTGATGGCATTATCTATTCGCACGGGCTTTTACGCATTACGCATTACGCACCGATCGCTACATGGAGCGATCGGGATAATGAATTTCTGACGCATTCGCATTACGCATTACGCGTGTATGGAATGTACCTCATAGGTTTCAAGGCGTTTCGATTTTTTGTCGCATTCGCATTCGCATTCCACACTTTTATATACTGCTTACCGCATGCCGCACGCCGCATGCCGTGTGTAAGGAATCTTCCCATTCGCATACCGCATGCCGCTTGCCGCATGCCGCTTACCGTGTGTAAGGAATCCTAGCTTAATGCGTAATGCGAATGCGAATGCGACAAAAAATCGAAACGCCTTGAAACCTATGAGGTACATTCCATACACGCGTAATGCGTAATGCGAATGCGTCAGAAATTCATTATCCCGATCGCTCCATGTAGCGATCGGTGCGTAATGCGTAATGCGTAAAAGCCGTGCGAATAGAAAAGCATCAGTCGCATTTGTCCATTGATATAAGGTTGGAGGAGGCGACTGATAATTATGGACAGCCGTTTTGTTGAACGAAAAGGACGGTCCTAACATGACTCAGTTTAGGATGTTAGGACCGTCCCAATTCGGAGACTGACAGTTTATGGGAAAAGCTAAAAATGCTACCATATGCACAGAAATATGAATACTTATCTATAATTTGGTTATAATAAAGGTAGGAACCCCCATGTGACGTACAAAAAGTTACATAGATATAAATGCAATATTTGGTCATATACAGAGCAGTATGGAGAATAATTGTTTATGGGACGGTGCAAACATGTAGGTTTATGCGGCGGACCTGTTAGGAAGCAGTCTTCATATTTGGGACGGTCCTAACATCCCTCCAAGCAAGCTAAACTGAGCCATGTTTGGACCGTCCCATTCTCTGTGTGTGTCTCTGTGTGTGTCTCTGTGTGTGTATCTGTGTGTGTGTCTCTGTGTTGTGTCTCTGTGTCTGTGTGTGTGTATCTGTGTCTCTGTGTGTGTATGTGTGTGTCTCTGATGTTGTTCTGAGTGTGATGTATCTGGTTCTCGGCTTAGGGTGCTCTCTTATGCTGTGTGTGTGTGTCTGTGTGTGTCTGTGTGTGTGTCTGTGTGTTGTCTCTGTGTGTGTCTCTGTGTGTGTCTCTGTGTGTATATGTGTCTGTGTGTATATGTGTCTGTGTGTGTCTCTTTGTCAGAGACACAGACACACACATACAGACACACACAGAGACACAGAGTCACACACACAGACACAGAGACACAGAGTCACACACACATTCATATGGGGTGTTCGTAACCTTACGACGGTTACCGGTTGCAGGACTGCAACATTATAGAGAGGCTCCGATAAATCGGCCCAATCTTTGGTTGAAGACTTGTCTTCTGTAGGGGAAGTGGTGTTCGTAGAGGAGGTGTCTGGGAGCTAGGCCATCATGTGGTGGCGGGGGGGCGCGTGGTGGTCTGTGAGCTGGCTTGCGCTGCGGTGGCACGGGAGTGGTGACGTTCTTGGGCCCACGGTCAGTACCTCGACCGGAGATCGAAGCGGGATCCGGTTTCATTGGTAGCAGGCCATGGCGGCGGGTCGGTCATCCGGGTCCTCGTCGGAGGGAGGGTGGTAGAGAGAAATAGAAAATAGGTCTTGGAGCGGGGTGATGTGGTGGGTGTGACTGGATCAGCGGCCCCGGCACCCACTCCGTCGGTGGTCGAGGTGGGAACCGGCGTTGTGGGTGCAGGGGCCGAGGCCCGTCAGCTGGGTGTGTGCAGGACCGCACGGGGCTCCTGGTGTGGGGGCTGAATCTTGCCCGTTTTTATTTATTTATTTATTTATATTTTTATTTATTTATTTTTATTTTTTTTAATTATTTTTTTTTAAGTGGTGAGGCGGAGGCCCGGCAGTGGCAACGCGTTATCGGTCCAAGGTCCTGTACCTCGACCGGAGATCTAAGCGGGATCCGGTGTCATTGGCAGGGGGGCAGTGGGCGGCGCGCTGGCACTCCGGGCCCTCGTCGGAGGGTGGGTAGTAAGAGTTTTTTTTGTTTTTTTTGTTTGTTTTTTTTAGGTTTTTTTTGGGACCTCACGGGGCTCCCAGGTGGGACCTCACGGGGCTTCCCTGCGTAGGGGCTGCGTCTGGTGGGACCTCACGGGGCTCCCGGGCGGGACCTCACGGGGCTTCCCTGCGTAGGGGCTGCGTCTGGTGGGACCTCACGGGGCTTCCCTGCGTAGGGGCTGCGTCTGGTGGGACCTCACGGGGCTCCCGGCGTGGGGGCTGCGTCAGGTGGGACCTCACGGGGCTCCCGGGTGGGACAGTGGCTACCAGTCACTGTCGCTGCCATTGGGTTCGGAGTAGTCGGTGATGGGTTCGGGGCCACCGACAATCACGAAGGTGTGGTAGTTTTGGTTGTAGAACCTACCGAGTGGCTCCCATGAGGAATCGGAGAGTCTCTCGAGGATGGCGAGCGCAGCTCGGGTGTCGGGCAACCCGTGGGGTGGGCCAAGGAAGTCTCGGATGGCGGTCCTGTCAAAGGCCACACATGACGCCAAGACGTGGGCGACGTTGAAGACTTTGTCACCGCATGGACATCGTTGCAATGCAGGGGTGTCGATGAACCGCCTGTATCCAGTCCTGAAGCGCGTGACCGCCTCTTGCACGGATGCAGAGAGGTTTATTGGGGTTGGTAGGCGCGCTCTGACATTTCTGTGCCAGGCCCAACTGATGGAGTATGGGTTCCTGACGGCGATGTTGCTGAGGGAAGCCTCCCACAGGGCTTTAGTGGCTCTAGCGTGGGAGGCTTTGAGCTTGGACAGGGAGTGGTCTATGACGAGGTCGATCTCAGGACGGCGGGAGCCATCCAGAGCAGCTGAGTCGGCCTGGTCATTTCCGGGAAGTCCTATGTGGGAGGGGACCCAGGCCAGCACTGTGTCGAGTTGAGCTGCATGCCTGGTGATGATGGTGTTCTGGATCAAGGTGGCCAGAGAGTGGTTAGCTCTGTGGTCCTTGATCATGCGGACTGCATTGAGTGAGTCGGTGACCACTATGCAGCTGCAGTGCCGGAGGTGGGTCAATGCGTGGTGGATGGCGGCGAGCTCTGTATCGAGGGTGGAGGAGTAGTCCGTGACCCTGATAAGGCGTCTAGGCTGCCCATCTGGTAGGAAGTAGCCAGCCCCGGCTCGGCCAGTGTTAGGGTTGAGCGAGCCGTCAGTGTAAACCGTAGTGGCTAGAGGGAAGTCCTCCTTGGCCCGGGCAATGGTCTCCTGTGCCAGGGTCTTGAGGACTATAGTAGGGTAGTTGGCTCGGGCTGAGCAAAGGCTGGTGAGTCTGACCTCGACGGGCACAGAGTACCAGGGGGGTCTTGCCCGGAGGTCAGGGATGTCAGCGAGTGCCAGCCCGGGTGTTCCTTTGAGGGTGCGGATTGCCGTTTTCGCACCCCAGGAGAGGCCGAGGCGCCGTCCTGGGCCGTTTTGAAGGCAGGAGGCTGCGCTGCGGTAGAAGCTGGAGTGGCCTGTGGACAGGGCTTGGCAGAGGTGGTTTGCCAGCAGCTGTTGTCCGCGGAGGTGGAGTGGTGGGAGGTCGGCCTCAAGGAGGAGTATCTCGACCCTGGTTGTCCTGCGAGCTCGGGTGATGAGTCGCGCTGCCTGGTATTGGACTCTTTCCAGGGTGAGGAGGTCTTTGGCCAGGGTGCTACTGGGAGGCAGGCGGGTCTTGCGGCTCTCTCTGCAGTAGCCGATCCAGGAAACGGTGTTGGCTGTATAGTCGTAGAGGGCCCGCACGGCCTGTTTGTAGAAAAGGCTGAGTACTTCAGCTGGTGATCCCCAGTTGAACCCGGAGATTCTAGTCATTAGAAGAAGTCTCTTGTTCATTCTGGTGGTCAGGTGTTTAACCGGTGGGCTCATGGAGAGTTGGTGGTCGAGCCTGACTCCGAGGTAGTCGAAGGTTTCCACCCAGTCGACGTCCAAATCCCCGGCACGGAGTGGGTGGGGAGGCTGATCAGCAAACATCATCATGGCTTTGGTTTTGCTTGCGGATATTTTAAGCCCCAGCTCGCAGCAGGAGCTGCTGAGTAGGAGGAGGATATCCGCCGCAAGGAGGGCCACGTCCCTTGTGCGTGAGCAGACTACAGCGATGTCGTCTGCGTAGCAGAGTATTTTGACGTGTTTGAGGCGTCGTTCGGTTATGCCGGCTTTCAGTCGGCTTATGAGGGCAGCGACTACGGCATTAAAGAGGAAGGGGCTGAGGACAGCCCCCTGTGGGACGCCGTTTTTCAGGTGGTTGAGGGGGGAGGTGCTGCCCTGGAAGCGGACACTGGCTCGCCTATTGTTTAGGTAATTTTTGACGAACGCCAGGGGCTTCCCAGTGACTCCCAGCTCAACCAAGGAGGCGAGGACCACGTTGTGGTCGACCAGCTCGAAGGCCTTCTCCAGGTCGAGGAAGATAACAGCCGCGCAAGTGCGCCTTTCCCTGGCGCGTACTATCTCCTCGACGAGGGTGAGGACGGCGTGCTGCGTGCCACGCCCGGCTCGGAACCCGACAAGCTCTTCGGGGAAGCCGCTGTCCGGGTCGCTGGAGAAGGTCTCGAGCCGGCCCAGTACGATCCTCTCCATCACCTTCCCGAGGGATTGCAGCAGTGAGATCGGCCTGAACTCGTCCGGGCCCCTCTTAGGGATGGGGACGATGACCGCGTCCTTCCACGATTGAGGTATGTTTGTTTGTGTGTAGACCGAGTCTAGGAGGGGGAGCAGGGTTTCCCTGTTGTGGGTGGATAGGCGGGTCCAGACCGTGGTAGGTACGCCGTCTGCTCCGGGACTCGTTTTCTTCCGGGGGGGTTGGAGTGCCCTCCCGAGCTCAGTCTTTGTGAGGGGGCGGTCAAGGCCATGGGCAGAAGGGAGGTCTATGGCGTTGTTGATGGCTTCCTCTCGCTGGGGGGTGTCTCTGGCGAGGGTTTGTAGGTGTGTGTTTGGTAGGCCAAGCTGTGGGTCTGTCCTGTTGATGAAGGTGGTGAGCTGGTTTGTGGCTGTTTGTAGTGGATTTGGTTCGTGGGGTGGCCGTGGGGTGATTCCCTGTATGCTGTGGAGTTTCTGCCAGAGGCGTGTGAGTGAGGTGTTAAATGAGATTTTGGTGCACCACAGCTTCCACTTTCTGTCGTTTTCGGTTGCGATGAGCTCGTTCAACCATTTGGTGGCAATGTTGACTAGTCTTTCGGTGCCTGGGTTGGGGTTGGAACGGAGCTT
Source organism: Branchipolynoe longqiensis (assembly GCA_030323885.1). Taxonomy (NCBI): domain Eukaryota; kingdom Metazoa; phylum Annelida; class Polychaeta; order Phyllodocida; family Polynoidae; genus Branchipolynoe; species Branchipolynoe longqiensis. The sequence goes on along the minus strand of CM059188.1, from coordinate 58,879,480 downwards.
GCGGAGGAGTTTGTTTTTGTGGTGTTTGGCTCTCCTGATGGCGGGAGAGTTGGTGATGCCCGGGGGGCGGCGGTTTGTTGTCTGTTGGATGGTGGCTTCCATGGCGTGGCGGACAAGCGTGGTGAGTTCGTCGGAGTATACTTGTTTATTTTTATTTGTTAAATATAGCCAGTCGTGTGACCAAAAAGGACGGTCCTAACATGGCTCAGTTTAGGATGTTAGGACCGTCCCAATCGGGAGACAGACGGTTACGGGAAAGCTAAAAATGCTACCATATGCACAGAAATATGAATACTTATCTATAATTTGGTTATAATAAAGGTAGGAACCCCCATGTGACGTACGAAAAGGTACATAGATATAAATGCAATATTTGGTCATATACAGTGCAGTAAGGAGTATACTTGTTTATTTGTATTTTTTAAATATAGCCAATCGTGTGCCGCATGCCGCATACCGCGTGTAAGGAATCATGCCATTCGCATACCGCGTGTAAGGAATGCCCGCTTAAAGCGTGGTGGTGGTGGTGGTGGTAGGGGATGGTGTTGGTGATGGTGATGTGATAGTGGTGGTGGTATTGGGGGGGGGGGGGGGGGGGGGGGCAGTATGGGAGGAGGGGTTGTGCACAACTCATTCACAGTCAACCCACGTGCATGTGTCCTACTTATGTACATTGCTGGCTGGAGCCCCGGCTGCACCCTGACTGTTTGCAGTACTGACTGATAGCAGTGACAGATATGAAGACCCTCCATCCCCACCCAAGATACAGGGCCAAATGTAAGAGTCAGGGTTAGGGCTCGTAACCCACGCGTCGTGCGGATTTCCCGGGTTAGCGGCCAAAGTGTCAATGTATGTGCACGGGTTAGGCTACCGCCTCGAGGGTTAACGTCGCCTTCACTAACCCCAAGTTGAGCCTGGGTTAACGTGCAGGTTAGGGACCGATTCGGGCCAAATCTATTCAATGCGACCATATTTAACAGAATTAGATACTAAAATCGTGAAATTTCATCAAATTAACCCTAAATTCGAAGCATTATTAAGGCTACCGCCGCATTGGCGGCGATATTAATAGTTATATTTTCGAATCGACGAACGTAATGTAAACAAATCGCCGCAACCGCCGCATCGACGTCGCGTTCCATACTGGCGGCGCCGGCGGTTTGTTTACTGTACGATCGTCGATTCGAAAATATAACTATTAATATCGCCGCCGTTACGGCGGCATCGTTAATATTGCTTCGAATTTAGGGTTAAATTGACAACATTTCACTTATTACCTATGTAATTCTGTTAAATATGGTCGCATTGAATAGATTTGAACCTAATATCGCAGAGGGATTTCCCAAATCTATAAATAACTGAAACAATAGCTAACCCGCGCGCGCTTTGGACTGATACATCCCCCGTGACACATTTAATAACGCCGACAATAGATAACCCGCCGGCCGCCCTAAACTCCGCAGCCTATAAATTGTGACTCTTACATTTGGCCCCTGGCATTCAACCAGTCAATTCATAATATAACATGTGGTCAGTATTGTACAAAATCAGCGTCTGTATGTGCGTGCGTGCGTGCGTGCGTGCGTGCGTGCGTGCGTGCGTGCGTGCGTGGATGCATCCGTCCGTCCGTCTGGTCGTCCGTCCGTCCGTACCGTCTGTCCGTGCATGCGTCCGTCCGTATCCGATTCCGTATTCGTGCGTGGATTTTTGACATTTGTCAAATAATGTAGCAATCAGATCCATATGTTACGTCTACCACAGTTTGTTACTTTTGTGTTATTGGGAAGGAGGGGGAGAATAAATAAATAAATAAAAAATAGGTCGGCGAATGTGTTTCTCCTGCTGTGCATGTGCATTTCCTTTGTTCTCGTTGGTATGACGGATGCTGGCTTCAACCACGGGGACGATGGCCGACTGAGTCCGACATAGCTGGCGCTGACTGTCTTGTCTCAGCTGAGTCGGGAGAAAGCAGACAAGTGGTTGGCACCAGAATAATTGTGATACTTATACACCATAAAGCAACAACATTAACAACTGTACAAGCAACGGAAAGCCTGCACCTTGCCTGTACACAGACCGCCCGAGGTGGGGTGACCTAACTTGCTCTAGATGGCCCTCCAGTTGTTTAGACTGACCAGCTGCCTACAGGTCTCCTCCACCATCTCAAGGGCACCTTAGATGTTCTTACATTAGCGGTCATGTGTATTGAATGTGTCAGGTGTGCCCATTTGATCAATTCAATTAACCATGTAGACACATTGTAGCTTGGATCACATAGTCGGTAGATGGGTAGCTCACTTGTAGCTTACGCTTCCTGGTGGGGGTAGACCATAAATGTCAGTGGTTTTCACAGTGCGACTAACCATGTTAGGATTAGCTTTTACTCCCCCATAACTCCTTTATCTAATCCTAATGTAACAACATTGATACAGTGTGATCGACGTTATTGCCAGAAGAGCAATCCGAACATGGTTTACCTACCCCTTCTAAACATTGCATTGTGAAAAACATCGCTATTTGTAGACCATCTCCACTTTTTTGTCCAATATTGTATTCATCACAATACATCATTTGTCAACACCAAAACACTGGTCTTCCATCCCTCCATGGTTACAGTTATTTACACAATTTATTTTATAATGATAAATGTTAGGGAATGGGATGATTTATGAGAATGGGGACATGGTTGTATTTTGCATTATTTATTATATGTAATTGTTTGCTCTACATACTGTAGGCTGGTGATAATGCAACAGAAATACTCTGGATGGTAGGTTAATTAGTGTAGGTGCCTTGGTGATTATGATTTCAGTTCCCAGGGGTGCGGGCGTTAGGAAGGTGACCTTTCAGGAACTGGTAACGGCCGAGCACGTAGAAGCTTGTATCTTCATGCATGTCCCAGCGGACCCCAAGCTCATCTAATAAGGCGTCTTCTGTATGCGTGCTTGCGGTTTTTGAAAACAAGGAAGACCATAGTTGCATTGTTTATGGTATCCTCGAATTAGATCTATAAGATTGAACGCTTTGGATGTAGAACTTAATGTGGTCCAATTCCCGTGTGTGGCGTGCAAAGAAGCTTTGCGGAAATGCAGTATACTCGTGTTGTTTTACGGGTTGTTTTGTGAGCGTTAAAATGAACGTTGTGTTGTCCGGGGTGCTGTAGTCGCCATAACGAGGGTACACTTCATGGGGCGCCCTCAGCACTGAAACCAAGCAGCGGACCTGGTGGGCCCCCCACTCTGCACCCTGCCATGTGTGGATGTGTTTGGGGTGGTGGTGGGTGGTTATGGGTGGTGTTTGTGGCCGTGGTGTGTGTGGATGTGTTTGGGGTGGTGGTGGGTGGTTATGGGTGGTGTTTGTGGCCGTGGTGTGTGTGAATGTGTTTGGGGTGGTGGTGGGTGGTTATGGGTGGTGTTTGTGGCCGTGGTGTGTGTGGATGTGTTTGGGGTAGTGGTGGGTGGTTATGGGTGGTGTTTGTGGCCGTGGTGTGTGTGAATGTGTTTGGGGTGGTGGTGGGTGGTTATGGGTGGTGTTTGTGGCCGTGGTGTGTGTGAATGTGTTTGGGGTGGTGGTGGGTGGTTATGGGTGGTGTTTGTGGCCGTGGTGTGTATGGGTGGTGTTTGTGGCTTTGCGTGTAGGGTGGTGGTGGTGGGTGGTTATGGGTGGTGTTTGTGCCCGTGGTGTGTGTGAATGTGTTTGGGGTAGTGGTGGGTGGTTATGGGTGGTGTTTGTGGCCGTGGTGTGTGTGAATGTGTTTGGGGTGGTGGTGGGTGGTTATGGGTGGTGTTTGTGGCCGTGGTGTGTTTGGGGTGGTGGTGGGTGTGTATGGGTGGTGTTTGTGGCTTTGTGTGTAGGGTGGTGGTGGCGGTTGGTTATGGGTGGTGTTTGTGGCCGTGGTGTGTGGTGGTGGGTGGTTATGGGTGGTGTTTGTGGCCGTGGTGTGTGTGGATGTGTTTGGGGTAGTGGTGGGTGGTTATGGGTGGTGTTTGTGGCTGTGGTATGTGTTGGGGTGGTGGTGGGTGTGTATGGGTGATGTTTGTGGCTTTGCGTGTAGGGTGGTGGTGGTGGGTGGTTATGGGTGGTGTTTGTGGCCGTAGTGTGTGTGGATGTGTTTGGGGTAGTGGTGGGTGGTTACGGGTGGTGTTTTTGGCTGTGGTATGTGTTGGGGTGGTGGTGGGTGGGTATGGGTGATGTTTGTGGCTTTGCGTGTAGGGTGGTGGTGGTGGGTGGTGTTTGTGACTGTGGTGTGTGTGGATGTGTTTGGGGTAGTGGTGGATGGTTACGGGTGGTGTTTGTGGCCGTGGTGTGTGTGGATGTGTTTGGGGTGGTGTGTGTGGCCGTGGTGTGTGTGGATGTGTTTGGGTGGTGGTGGGTGGGTATGGGTGGTGTTTGTGGCTTTGCATGATGTGGGGTGGTGGTGGGTGGTTATGGGTGGTGTTTGTGGCCGTGGTGTGTGTGGATGTGTTTGGGGTAGTGGTGGGTGGTTACGGGTGATGTTTGTGGCCGTGGTATGTGTTGGGGTGGTGGTGGGTGGGTATGGGTGATGTTTGTGGCTTTGCGTGTACGGTGGTGGTGGTGAGTGGGTGGTGCACATAGACTTGGATGGGTGTGTGGTCTGGTGGAGTGTGGGTGTGTGAAGGAGGGGGGTTCCTGATACCACCCGACACCCCCACCCACCCACGTGCCAGCAGCACAATGCCCCTATAGTACCCAATGTTATATCAGGCACACCACCTCAAACCCTCCAAGCGGTAATACCACCCCATTAATCCGGCCGTCATTTTAATCCTATTCTCTAACATGCTCCCCCAACCCTCCCCACCCCATTTCCTCCGGGGAGCTCCATCCCTCCAGGCAGCCCGCCCTAATTTGAATGCAATAATTAGGCGACCTACTAAAGAATCCGTATCAGTTTTTCCCAAATCTAATCCTTATGGATATGTCTCTCTAATTAGCGATCCTGGTTCTTGGAAATAGTCAATGTTTTGTTAACAAAATATTCAACAAGGATCGGTTGTTGTATGTTTTGTTAACAAAAAATTCAACAAGGATCGGTTGTTGTGAGTCTGAAATTGTTCTGTTAAAGTTGCATAGTTTGTTGGTTTTGAGGTTCTGTCATTTTCTGACATAAATATAGTCTTGAAGTAACATTGATTTACTACGACTATATTTTAAGTGTAAGCATGCCAAATTAATTTGTGCATGCTTGTCAAAACTATTAACCCATAGGCTTCAGCAGGAACATGACAGTATGCCCTTCTATGTAGCAACAAATCCTTAATAAATCATGGATGAAAGATCTCCGCGATTTCGCGGATTTCTACGATTTTTACTGTAGTTTAATGCCGCAGCACTATCAGCTTATACTAATACGTTGTTAAAATGCTGTAGCACTATCACTGTATACCAATATGTATGAAGCCTGACTTCGGGAATTTTTCACGATTTCCTAACAGTGCTAAGCCTATGGGAGAATACCCTCGTTTTCGTGGAAATTCGCCATTGGTTTACAGATAACCTTACCCTAGGGATATATTTCCGCTTCTTTTTTTTCGGGAGACTACTTTCATCACTGAAATATGCACCAGTACCTAAGTTGGATGTTTTGTTTTCGAAAACCTAATGCTTTTACCGGACTACGCAACTTTAACATGCAACGGTACAGCCGAAAGTCCACTGTATACCTAACGATGCTCCAGATTGCCGGTAGTGTACACGTGTGGGGGAGTGAGTAGTATGTGACAACTTGCTGTATACTTGGCGTAGAGTCCATACTTGTTTGTTGCAGAAAACATAGGAAATAAACTGAATTTACGTCAACAGAACCAAATTAAATCTGAAGCACTGATTGATTGTTTGTGTTACATTCTGGCGTCTCAACCATTGGGCACCTCCAGTGTGTGTGTGGGTGTGTGTGTGAGGGTGGTGGTGGATGGATGGATGGGTCTCTCTCTATCTCTCTATCTCTCTCTATCTCTCTCTCTCTATCTCTCTCTATATATATGGATTTATGCGTGCATTATGTATTTGAGTGAATGTATTGATGTATATATGCATGTGTATGTATATTTATGTCTGTAGCATAAATTCTCTCACCGATGCACTCATTCACCTACTCAGACTCGCCCACTCACTCACTCACTCACTCACTCACTCACTCACTCACTCAGTCACTCACTCACACACTCACACACTCACACACACTCACTTTGTCTTCAGCGACCCCTGTGATCAGCGAACCTAAACAATTTTCAATGTACAAACACTTCATGGGAGTGTCGCTCCGATGGCAGGATACCTGCTATGTCAGAAGAACATTGGTTCTGGATGCCGAGTAGCCAGTGGAAGACACCATGTGCCTCTCTGCCGAGTCAGTTGGCTTGGTGTGTATCGTTGGAAGATGAATTAATTACAATAACTAACACACTGGGTGGATACCAGCATGACGCTCAGCGCCGCCTTAGCACATAACAATACACATTGGGTGGAGGCGGGCATTATGCTCAGCGCAGCCTTAGCACATAACAATACACACTGGGTGGAGGCGGGCATTGCGCTCAGCGCCGCCTTAGCACATAACAATACACACTAGGTGGAGGCGGGCATTACGCTCACCGCAGCCTTAGCGCATAACAATACAGACTGGGTGGAGGCGGCCAATTTTTAAGTCACTGGTTTGACTCGACCAGGATTCGAACCCATAAACTCATGGGTTCGGATCTCCCGATCTCCCAAAACAGGAGACGGACGCTCAACTCATTCGGCCACCCCGTCTGGTTGTATTCGTTTAGAAAAGTCTTTACATTATATCTTAGATGCTGTTTATCACGTCCTGTTCGGATCTGTAAATATATTTTTTAACCCTTTGAGGCCGGGCGAGCCCACAAGTTCCACATGCTTACAGCCCTGGTGCGCCTGTAATTGAATTGCTTTTCTAGATATGTTTTTCTGGTAATTTGTAGATCATATCAGAAATACATGCGCACTCGGACGAAACCCACGGGTCCACCTGGGCGCTCCCAGCCCCAAAGGGTTAACGTGTCTTGGCAATTTAGAACCGATGGCAGGACTTTTGAATCGGAATTATCCACAATGATGTGATACACATACTACCTATAGTCACTACATTTTAGTCACTACCTATAGTATAGTTATTATCCATAGAATACAGGTGAGAAGAAAATATTCAATTTAAAGTAATTTGTAGGAATTTATTTAAAGTTGCATAGTCCGATCGCATTTGAATTTTTTCTCATTTTTTAGATAAATATATCAAATTGATCGTTATGACCTACTAATCATTATTCCGGAATCATTTTGATGAAACATGGCTTAGTTTTGAAGCAATTTGAGCTGAAAGAGCCCAAAATACTTTTGACAAGCTTTCCAAAGTCCTCTCGCTATGACCGGTATTGACATCTCGCGATGACCACGTGATGTGGAATGACCTAAATAAAAAATAGCCTGGTCACCCAGCATATTAAATATTATAGTGATGGCGCCATTGCACCATCATTTGTTTTTTGGCATGCGATGTGATGTGGGCTGACCTACTTATGTAGGTCATGGGATTTGAACCCATGAATTTGAACCATGTTTTAGAACTGCATGGTCTGATGAAGCATTTTTGTTTCAAAATCAAACCACATACTTACATTTGATGTCATATTTCCAACTCAGATGGGACAATGTTAGACTGAAAATCTGAAAATACCCAGTTTTTTTGTGGGTGTACGTTTTTTTTGTACATCAGTTGATTAAAGTTGCAAGGTCCAACGAAATATAATTTTGTCAAAATTAAAACAACTACTTATATATCCAACTTAGATACTGGTGTACTAGCTAATGATTTGGGACAGCATATACAGAATAACCTCACCCCTTTGGACACTCACTTTGAAACAAACACCCATTATGCAGGGAGGCCATTAACAAATTAGGGCAATCTTGTGACCTCATTAGCTTCTCTGACCAAGTAGGCCTACTGTGCAGGGCCATACCTACAGGGGAAGGGGAAATGAGGTGGATGTTGCCCCTCCCCTCCATGTTGGATATTCAATGCTGTTTGGTCAATTCTATAAATATAATTAATCAATTCGGGTAATTTAAATTTTTACATTTTTACATTTGGCAATTAAAATTGCATCTGCCATCGGGACTATGTATGGTATGAGGGAGGATGAGACATATGGGTGACATAACAGTAAATAATAACACTTATTAACAGAGCAAAAATATGTACATGAGAAATGCAAATTCATTAGATAGCAATACAAAATGTTAAAGGGAATCGGTATACCTGTCCGGGAAAACAAACAAACTCGGAATAGTTCTAATTTGTGCCACATACATAGTGTCCACACATACCGTATGTGAGCAGTATGCATATCCTTGGTGGTCTAATTGTATGTGAGGATGCGCATGCATGTGTTTTGCGCGCATCTGTTTGAAATTTGTCAGTTACACTGTATATAAAAGGAAAACATTTTTTTGTTATTGAATGTAAAAAGGAGTGAACCATATGGAGTGAGATATGTGCATTTGAAAGTTTTTGACTTTCAGATCTTTTGTATTAGCTAATGCAGCAGCCATTCCATGCTGGCCACATCAGCTGGGCCTGAGCATTAATAGTTTGATGGGATCCGCCGCAAATACACAGGTTAATGATATGATGGCAGCAGCCGTTCTGGTTGTGCCTATGCATTATCTTTTGGTCAGGATCCTCACAAATGCGCTGGGTTCTGAGCATAATGCTATGATTGCAGCAGCCATATTCTATGATCCAGCCAGACCTGAGCATTAATGGCTTGACGGGATCCGCTGCAAATGCGCAGATTTCCAGGTTTAATGGTACGATGGCATCAACTGTTCTGGTCATGCGTTATCGTTTGGACGAGATCCATCGCAAATGCGCCGGGTTCTGGGCTTAATGCTATGACGGCAGCAGCCGTTCCGCAGCGTATGTGCCGGTGGATGGCTCGGGATTGCAAAGTGTGCAGTTTGTCATAGGCGAGTGTAGAAACCGATATGCTGTTACGGCCCCAGGCCGTCATCCGACGCATACGCTGTGTCTGGGAAAACAAACAAACTCGGAATAGTTCTAATTTGTGCCACATACATAGTGTCCACGCAGACCGTATGTGAGCAATATGCATATCATTGGCGGTCTAATTGTATGTGAGGATTCGCATGCACATGTTTTGCGTGCATCCATTTGAAATTTGTCAGTTACACTGTATATAAAAGGAATGTTATTGAATGTAAAAAGGAGTGAACCATATGGAGTGAGATATGTGTATTTGAAAGTTTTTTACTTTCAGATCTTTTGTATTAGCTAATGCAGCAGCCATTCCATGCTGGCCACACCAGCTGGACCTGAGCATTAATTGGTTGATGGGATCCACTGCAAATACACAGGTTAATGATATGATGGCAGCAGCTGTTCTGGTTGTGCCTATGCCTTACCTTTTGGATGGGATCCATCACAAATACGCTGGGTTCTGCGCATAATGCTATGATGGCAGCAGCCATATTCTATGACCCAGCCAGACCTGAGCATTAATGGCTTGACGGGATCCGCTGCAAATGAGCAGATTTGCAGGTTTAATGGTATGATGGCAGCAACTGTTCTGGTCATGCGTTATCATTTGGACGGGATCCATCGCAAATGCGCCGGGTTCTGGGCTTAACGCTATGATGGCAGCAGCCGTTCCGCAGTGTATGCGCCGGCGGATGGCTCGGGATCGCAGAGCATGCAGTTTGTCATAGGCGAGTGTAGAAACTGATATGGTGCTATGACCCCAGGCCATCGTCCGACGCACACGCTGTGTCTGGGAAAACAAACAAACTCGGAATAGTTCTACTTTGTGCCACATACATAGTGTCCACGCATACCGTATGTGAGCAGTACGCATATCCTTGGTGGTCTAATTGGATGTGAGGAAACACACGCATGTGTTTTGTATGCATCTGTTTGAAATTTGTCAGTTACACTGTATATAAAAGGAAAATATTTTTTTGTTATTGAATGTAAAAAGGAGTGAACCATATGGAGTGAGATATGTGCATTTGAAAGTTTTTGACTTTCAGATCTTTTTTTAATAGCTAATGCAGCAGCCATTCCATGTTGGCCACCTCAGCTGGGCCTGAGCATTAATAGTTTGATGGGATCCACCGCAAATACACAGGTTAATGATGGCAGCAGCCGTTCTGGTTGTGCCTATACGTTATCTTTTGGACGGGATCCATCACAAATGCGCCGGGTTCTGCGCATAATGCTATGATGGCAGCAGCCATATTCTACGATCCAGCCGGACTTGAGCATTAATGGCTTGACAGGATCCGCCGCAAATGCGCAGATTTCCAGGTTTAATGGTATGATGGCCGCAACTGTTCTGGTTATGTGTTATCGTTTGGACGAGATCCATTGCAAATGCGCCGGGTTCTTGGCTTAACGCTATGATCGCAGCAGCCGTTCCACAGCGTATGCATCGGCGGATGGCTCGGGATCGCAGATCGTGCAGTTTATCATAGGCGAGTGTAGAAACTGATATGGCGCTATGATCCCAGGCTGTCGTCCGACAAATATGCTGTGGAAGGTCGCATCTGCGATGGATCCTGTCCAAACGATAACATAGGCACGACCAGAATGACTGCTGCAATCATAGCATTAAACCCAGAAACCTGCGCAATTGCGGCAGATCCCATCAAACCATTAATGCTCAGGCCCGGCTGAATCATAGAATGTGCAGTTTGTCATAGGTGAGTGTAGAAACTGATATGGTTCTACTACCCTGGGCAGCGGGCGCGGTGGCCGAATCAGTAGAGCACAGGCCTCGCGTGCGGAAGATCGGGAGTTCGCGAGTTTGGTTCCCGGTCGAGTCAATCCAATGACTTGAAAATTGATACTTGTCGCTTCCTAGCATTGTTCTCGTCATTATTAGGATAGGGCAAGTACTGGGTAGCTCAGTGTTAGGATAATGTGACTGAGTGGTATATCGGGTCATGGTGCCGGCAGCCTGATTTCCCAGTGGGGCAACACTATAAAATCGACATCAGCGCATACTGTCACAAGTCGGTACCCGTCCTGATATGACCTTAGATCTTGCTAGGACATAAAACAACAACAAACAAAACTACCCTGGGCAGTCCTCCGACGCATACGCTGTGGAATGGCTGCTTCCATCACAGCGTTAAGCCAAGAACCCAGCGCATTTGCGATGGATCCCATCCCAACGATATCGCATAGGTACGGCCAGAACAGCTACTGCCATCATAACATTAAACCCAGAAACCTGTGTATTTGTGGCGGATCAAATTAACCTTTCTACAAAATATAATTTGGTTAAAAACCCTAGTGCCACAGGCCTATACCACAATCCGTTCCCAGAATGTTCCCACCCCGAACAGAAATACCTACCTATAGCCCTGTCAGGTTCCAGCGTTAGTAGGTCATCTCACATCACGTGGTCATAGCGAGATGTACATCTGGGTCATATCCACAGGACTTTTGGCAAGCTTGTCGAAATTATTTTGGGTTCTGTCAGCTCAACTTGCTCCAAAACTAGCCATTTTTCATCAAAGTTACTCGGGACTAATGAATATTAGGATATAATGGTCAATCTGAGATATTTCTTTCAAATATAACTAACAAATTCAAATGCCATTGGAACATGCAACTTTAAACTGGTGAATTTTCAGTCACAGAAAATGTTATCTTCCTATTTGCCCTGCTCCTCACCCTATCCTAGTTTAACAATTTGTACAGTGTAAAAATGGCAATTTATCTTATAATATAATTAGTTCATTTACCATCCATTTATCCATTTACCATCCCAGGTTGAATTGGCAAATTCCAACCTAGATGTATCACAGCAGAAATAGGTTTCTATTTGACTACGTAATAACATATTATTAATTTAAATGATATTGTGTTAATTTAAATTCCAGTCTTAATTTAAAAGCCCCAAAACACTCGATATATATATATATATATATATATATATATATATATATATATATATATATATATATATTTTATATCGATGAATAAAAAATAAACCCTAATTTTGAATTAAAAGTAACATTAATGCCAAAAATGATGAAAACGATCATGAGAGGCCAATCTCCTGGTCACCACCCCCTTCCCTGCATTCTTCCATGTCTTTTCTAGTTCTCTTCGGAATAAATCTATGAACTAAAACCAGTTAGCTGTCCTACCATTCGATCTAGCTACCAACGTTGCTGTAATTAATATTTTTGAGCACACAAATGATATATTGTATCTTAAATTTCAGAAAATGAATCAAAAACCAAAAAGTTACCCTGTTGCTAGATAACTGGCAATTTGTTTTAAATTGCCTGACCACCGGGCTCAACTTCTTGACATACATAGCAACTAATGATACTGGTTTTGAGGTTCTAAATTAAATTCAACCAAAGTATTCTAGTAAACTGCCCAAAATATGCTATTTAATATCAAACAATTGGATTAAGTCCTTATATATATTATTTTAATAGTCATGGGAATCAGGAATATCACCTATTATTCCGATAATTAAGTTGTAAAGTCCTCAGCTGGCAGTTTTAGTTGTGTAGGTAGGCTAAGAGGAAATCACTACAGGCAAGGAAGGAAAGCAGAAATAGAGTGAAAGTAGGAGATCTAGACTCACTTCTTTATTATATTTATAGCTTCAGGAATCAAGATGGTGGCACACACCTGATCAAAATCTCCAATCAGCAACAGGCATTTTTACATCAACCAATGATATTCAAGAACCATGTAACCAAGGCATGGTTGTTTAGGTCTACAGTGCCCTGTTGTGTCTGGGTGTGCAGCGATCCGTAAAGACTCTGTCACATTTCAAGAAGTGCCCCTGTCACACTATCTATTATAATACACAATGTCTATCTTAACTCAGTAATGGATCACCAACACCACACCATCCTATATGCCTTTGGTTTTACATACCATTTACCATTATATATACCATTTGTAATTTATTATAGAATAGTTCACACCATAACCAATGTCTTAAACATCGGGAAATTTTACAAAGTGACAGACTTAGCTATTTCGCCGCCGTTTAAGCAGCTCGGCTGTCAACGCTGAAATACACCATTACATAATAATAATAATTATTATTGTTATGTTGCCAGCAATACTACCACTGGACATCCTGGAACCTGACTAGGTACTTGGAATGAGGGTCAAGGCTAATGATGTGACGTGATTGACCTTATTAGTTAATGGCTTCCCTGTGTGATGGTTTTCTCAAAGTAGGTGTCCATAGTAAATTCATTGATTATTTTATATATGCTGTCCCAAATCACTAGTTAATGCACGAATATCTAAGGTGAATATATATAATCAAATATAGATACATGTTTTGGTTTTGAAAAATGAATATTTCATTGGACCATGCAACTTTAAGCTTTTAGCGGAAGTAAACAAATGGTACGTTACCAACACTATGAAGTAGTCAGAACATGTTAATTTCACCTTCCAGCTAAGCGTATGCTACCGACCGAACGTGGGTTCGATTCCCTTCGGTCGTTAGAAAGGAATGCATAATAAACTCGACAGCTCACGAAGGTCGTTTCATTGAATACGTTGATTTTGAACTGGGACGGGAAATTTGAACCAGATTCTCCAATGACCAATCGGATGATACACGGATGACTTGCTAGGTCTGTAGGAACTGTACCTAACTACCCATAGTATTCCTGAGAAGGAATTTGCCAATTTTAAGTAATGTGGTGGGATTTATGTATTTTTTTTATATGTTGACCTGGGTCACCCTCTGACTCAGTCCTGTGCTCCCAGCCCCGTCCCTCACCCCCTCCTGTGCTCCCCCCTCCTCCCTCCTGTACTGTGCTCCGTCCCCGTGCGTGTGACATTGACGACCCGGTCCATGGCTGACCTTGACGTGACCTTGCTTGTTGCAGATCTACACCCACCTTCGGTTCTATTCGTGCCCTAACGAACAGCGGTGGATCGTGCGCATCCTGTTCATCGTGCCCATCTACTCGTTCGACTCGTGGCTCAGCCTGCTCTTCTTCAACCATGACGACTACTACGTTTACTTCAACACTGTCAGGGACTGCTACGAAGGTAGCTCAAGTGCACGCATGGCTATAGCTGGGGAATTCTAACTGGGGGTCGGGTAGCGACTTTTTAGGGAGTCCCTTTGTACACAATTGAATTGTGTGTTTAATTTTACTTCTTTTTTATCAATGTTACGTCTGTTTGTTTTCCTGCTTAAACTGTTTATTGTAATATAATTTTACTTTTTGTATGCGTATGTTAGACACGTGAATATGTATTTTACAAATATTCATAACATTAAGTATTCTATAAAGACTAAAGTCATCAATTTTTTTGTTTGTTATTTTTGTAAATATTTTGTATTTTGCTGAGTAGGTGCTTTGTCAGCACCGAAGCACTGGTCTTTCAGCCATCTTTTCAATTCAGGATTATTTACACACAGCATTATCTATGAATTAATCCGAGCTAACATTTGCTGTCAAATGCACAATTTGCAGCACATAGCACAATAGATTTATGATAGTTACCTACAAGTGCCACAGTGATATGGCAACACTAATATTATATGCACTAATGTAATATTACTGACACCAATATTAGATGGATCAATGTGAGTATTGTCATGGCATGTAGAAAGTGGTCAGAAGTTATCTGCTGCATTCCTTTAGATAAAGTTGTAATCAGTTTTAATGTAGCACATAGTCAGTTGGAATATGTAACTGTCAGATAAATAGGAATATTCTAGTGTTACCTCATCATGGTTAGTTTTGTGAGTTTAATAGTTGCAGTTTGCTGATTTGGTGTTGGTAGTCACTTGCCAGCAATATGACCCCTGCTATTGAGGCTGGGTTGTTGGTAACACATTGGACCAGCTGTGACTACTGGAGCAGTAGTTCTGACCTCAGTGAATTCTTTTTCAAATATTATATTTGGACTGGAGCAACAGCTTGAATATTATTAATTCTAGTTAGTTATCGATATGATTATATCAAATAATTTTACATAGATTACGAAAATTAAGAAGCAATATTTGCAGAACTTATATGATAAGCGGATAACACTTAGATTTCTTCTAGAGCGATGTCATTTTCCTGTGTGTACACCTTTATATAGGCCATCATGACGTCACTAATATACATTGTCATTGCGACACAATCACATAACTGATGATACTTTTGCAACTAGATGTTGTTTCTCCATACAGAGAAGCGATATCACTCTACTGCTGCTGTGACGTTACTTTCGCCCCGTATGTCGTTAGAATGAATTACAGTAAAACCTCTCTAAATCGACCGACCTTGGCACCGACTTTAAGTGGTCTATTTAGGGAGGTGGTCGGTTTAAGGAGTTAGAATGGCATTGTTGCGACCGAAATAAAGCGATCGATATAGGGGAGTGGTCGATCTGTGGTCGGTTAGAGAGGTTTTAGTGTATATCTGAAATTTATTGTGATTATTATGATTGATTGGTTGGTTGTTGGAGTTTTACATCCTGGCAACATCTAAGGTCATATCAGGATGGGTACCGACTTGTGACAGTGCACACTCAATGCAACTTTATAGTGCTGCCCAACTGGGAAGTCAGACCGCCAGCACTATGACCCGATATCCCACTCAGTCACATTATCCTGACACTGCGCTAACCAGTTCTTGCCCTATCCTAATAATCTCGAGGGCCAGGCTAGGAAGCGACAAGTACCAATTCTATAAGTAATTATTTTTTACTCCACCGGGAACCGAATTCTCGACCTTCCGCACGCGAGGCCCGCTCTCTACCGATTCGGCCACTGTGCCCGGTTTGTGATTATTATGAGGATAAAACACAATTTCAGATTGTTTATGCATCAGTTGTATAAGTTTGGTAACATCTAGGTGCACGTATTCGAAATTGAGTCACAGTAATATGGTTTGGAATATCGATGGCACTTATAGTTTATTCAACACACCTTTTATGGTATTTACAGCCCTCTCAAACACATGCTTCCTATCTATAGCTGTGGAGGTGAGTCGAGGCAATGAACTGTTCATTTATTAGCGAGACAATCTTAGTGTCAAACAATTGGTTGACGTCTCGACATCCTTATATGGTATTGTATGGATAGAAATTCTTTAGTTTCACGTTCCTTTATGCGTAGTTTGTTTCCTTTCTTTTAAATATTTGTTTTAACACACAAAAAGTCAACAACAAAATATAATAATTTTGTTCAAAAACAAAAATGTTTCTGTTTCTGGGGACCACCCTCAAATTTCGTCTTAATAGTCATGGTTGCCACATATGAGTGATAGTTACGTATACGATTCCTGTTGTAGTTCATATTGCGTCGATACCCTGATATTAGCTTGCAGCAGTTCTATTGTGATTTCAACTGATGCCCTATCATTTTCTAATGTTGAGGGAGGAATTCTTTAATTTCTCCAGGAACTGACTGCAGCTCATCTGAAGTCTCTTGGATAAAATGGGTTAAATGTATATTTGAGGTACTTTCCTAATGCGTGATTTTACCTTCTTTTCAGCTAATAATAACTGCTTTGCTGTCTTTCCTGTTGCAGCTTTCGTTATATATAGCTTCCTGAGTCTGTGTTATGAGTACCTGGGAGGCGAGAGCTCTATTATGTCAGAGATACGCGGCAAGCCTATACAGTAAGTGTCTCCAGGTTCATGCAGTAGAATTGTAATAATGCACCAACTTGTATATCCACACATCCGCAATGAAGACTGCAGTTTACTGCATTAAGTCCCAGTTGACAGTTAGTTTCTACCCGACACCTACAATTCGCTAGCCTACGTAGTACGTAGATGAAAGAGCTCGGATTTCTGAAATCTTTGATATTTTGCATGTTTTGCTCATTTAAAAAAATTATTTATGATATTCTAAAATATTCTATAGATTTTTACCCAACTTCTCTCTTCTGGTACGATAAAAGGCTCCGTCCGGCATTGGTGTGATACATATTTAACATGTGTCTTTATTTTGTGCAGGTCCAGTTGGCTTTACTGTACGTGCTGCCTGGCTGGTAAGCAGTACACTATTGGCTTCCTCCGCTTCTGTAAACAGGTGGGTGTCACTTTGAAGCGACTTGAGACAGTCAAGTTGACGTTGCAGGCATTTTTCTGTTGCTGAGTGATTGTGATTGGCATTTATTGTGTGACAACAAAATACTGTTCTATTAATCTGTTCTATTAATCTCATCTTCTATAGGAAGGGTTCTGAACCGATACATGCGTACAAACATACATACATGTACATACATACATACATAGATACATACATACATACATACATACATACATACATACATACATACATACATACATACATACATACATACATACATACATACATGCATTCATGCAATGCATACACATATACATACATACATGTATACACATACATATATATATATATACATGCATGCATGCAAACACATATACTCCCATACATGCATACATATACACATATACATACATACACATATGCATACATACACGCATACATGCATTCATTCACACATTCATACACGCATGCATACATACACTTCTGGATAGAAATGTGCATTAAAAGTATTGCCTTGCTGTGATAACTGACTAATTTCAGTGTATTCAATTAGAAAATTAAAAAGTAAAGTTAATCAAATTCCTAATTATGCATTTCCATATCTCAGCCATTTGCATTAACCTTCTATTTGCCTAATCTGAAAAAAGAAAATAGCTGTCCATTGAAAAAGCAATGTTCTTTTTTTTAGACCTTTAATGTAGTAAAGCGTGCTTGTTGGGGTTTTGCGTCATAGGAACATCTGAGCTCGTATCTGGACCGTGATATAGTCAAACAAATCCACATTGTATAGACAATAAAGATCGATAATTGTATCTCTAGTAAGAAACTTTGACCACAAGGTGTCTGAATAAGTTAGTGAATGCCCTTGTGTCATTTTGTGTCAAATGTTTGTTAAATGTGAACTACCACTTGATTCTGCATTATTATAGGGTAGTGATTAAAAAGATTTATGGTGGGAATCTTTTCGCAACTTCTCACAGCATAAACCTTCACCAAATCCAAGATGGCCGCCATTGATATAATGAAATATATTTTATGCCATATCTTTGCAACCAGTTAAGATATAAACACGAATGAGGGGTCTTATTAATGCATAAGGAATCTGTTTTTGCCATCCATAGATTAAACAATAAATGGAAGGAAACCAAGATGGCAGACATATATTTGACAACAAGTGCTATGGAAGTAATGTAATATACTTTTTGCCATATATTTGCAACCGATTAATGATAGACATAGATAAGAATGAATCATATTGAATGAGTTGATGAAATTATTCATATAGATGTACTCTTATCAGCTATATAGAGTTTATCTGTTCAGATTAAATACAGGTACTTCAAGGAAGTTAATTTTGGATTCTTCCCTTTATGCTATATAGAGTTTTTCTGTTCAGATTAAATACATCAAGAACATCATTTCCCTACACTATGTGGAATGCCAACTGCCACCGATTTTTTGCCCATATACGACTGCCATCTTGGTTCCTGTCCAGTTCTTTCATCTATTGGTGGCAAAAACAGATTCCTTATGTATTAAAGTGTATAAAAAGGCCATTCATTTATGTTTTTATCTTAACCGGTTGCAAGTATATGACATAACGTATATTTCATGACTCTCACAGTGACCCCTTTTTTTGCACATATATGGCTGCCATCTTGGTTTCTTGATCTATAGATGGCAAAAATTGATTCCTCATTTATTAAAATGTATTAAAAGACCCCTCATTCATGTTTTTATCTTAATTGGTTGCAAGTATATTTTATTACTTCCATGGCACTTCTTTTTCAAATAAATGGTTGCCATCTTGGTTTCCTTCCATTTAAAAAAAAAAATGGATGGCAAAATCAGATTCCTTACGTATTAAAATGTATAAAAATACCTGTCATTCATGTTTATATGTTAACTGGTTGCAAAGATATGGCATAAAGTATATTCATGGTGGCCATCTTGGATTTGATCAATTTACCCACTGCTAGAAGTTGCTAAAAAATTCCCACCCTAATTTTGTTAAATGACTCATATAATAATGTAGAATCAAGTGGTAATTCACTTTTAACAAACATTTTACAGGAACCTCTTTTTTTACTACCTAAGGGCCTACACTAAAGCCCTGTTCACACACACAACTTTAGGCCGAACTAGAGAAGGCGAACTAGGCGTGAAAGTGTGTCGAGTACACACATGCAGTACTTGGGGCAGTTTAAGGCGGAAATCGATATCTGCGCATGAGCACATCCATACTAACCAGCGCCACTTTCGGTTAGTCGACGTCACCACGAGAGAGTGTGGGTTCGATCTAGATATGTATCGACTGAATCGTATTGTTTTGGAACGGTCAAAACTTCTGCTGGGCAGTGAAAACCTAAAAATAAATGATGAAAAAAAATATCTGTGCACAGCTAGCGGTTTCATAGACCAAATTATATAATATGCGCTTTTGATCGACCGGAAAATCAACAAACTCAGGTCTCGACTGCGCATGCATGTGACATGCTTAAGCCGCCTCAAGTAAACCGCTACCGTCCACACAAGCAAGATGGGCCGACTTAAGCTAGTTCGCTTCATATAAACTACCTCGCTACGCAGTCTACTTGAGCCGAACTAGATGAATCATCAACTTAGCCCTAATTCGCTTCAGCGTCGCGTCCACACGGCCAATGTGAGTCGACTTAGATGAAGCGAACTAGTTGAGGCGACTTAACGCCCGTGTGTGAACAGGGCTTAAGTGTTTCTATTGGTTTTTCTTTTTAGATCTATACCCTAATGAACTGATTTTTATTTCCAATACAATTGAAGTCATGTATCAGATAACCATTTTTCCTTTTAAAAAAACAGTACATTGCGAATGTTCTTATTTGTATTAATCTTTTAATTTATTATTGTTATTAAATGTTGATGCTCTTACAGGTATTAATCTTTTAAAGAAAAATGATTTAATATTAAATTTTGAATACCCTTCTGCGTGTTAATTTAAAATTATTGTTTGTTAATGATTTTTTTGGTATTACATTGTGAACGCTGTTTGTCCGTATCCAGGCAACCTTGCAGTTCTGCATCATCAAACCGACCATGGCGCTCGTAACGCTTATCCTGCAGGCCTTCCACTTGTACAAGGACGGGGACTTCTCGTGAGTACTGGCTGCATCTGGGTGACAGTAAAACAGTGTAAAGAACCAACTGAAGGTGCTACTCCGTTTCCGGTTGCAGCGTTAACACTGACATTTTGCATATATTTATAATTAGGTGCAAGTTTGGTTCGTAATGTATGAATGTTTTTATAATGTTCGACATTATTGTTCCTTAAGTTAAGGACCATCCGAAGTTTCAACATTTACATTTGAAAGAGTACTAGTTTTGCATAACCACCTCCTCCTGGACCACAAAGTAGTACACGTGAACATTTATCATGGAGCATTCATTGACAGTGGTTTCTGTTAGATCACCCTTTTATTAAACCACAAAAGGTGGTATACACCTGGGGCCATATGCATGAAGCGGTGTTAGCCTAACCCGATATTAGAATCTAACCCCAGGTTAGCTATCCCAGGGTTAGCTATGTGCGTTAAGTTATATGCATGAACCCGAAAAGTTGCCGGGATAGCTAATCTCGCGGCTATTTTTTATATAGAAATTACAAAATTTGATATTAGCAGTGATATTAGCCAGGTATAGTACTATTCCTGCTATAGAACAGAGTTAGGCTAACCCAAGTTGCCGTCATGAGGATAGCGCTAACACTGCTTCTTGCATACTGTTCTTTCACAGCTAACCTGGGGATGCCAGCTAAACCCAGGTTAGGAGCGCTAACATCGCTCCATGCAAACATCCCCTGGTGCACCTTCTCCCCTGTTCGTGCACCTTATTCGCCTGTGACGATGTGCACACTGACTGGCCCCTAATTGCCTGTTGTCGTTGAAACCTCGGCTGGCCCCTAATTGCCTGCTGTCATTGTCTTGGTTTAACCTCGGCTGTCCCCTAATTGCCCGCTGTTGTGTCGGTGTAACCTCGGCTGTCCCTTAATTGCCCATTGTTGTGTTGGTGTAACCTCGGCTGGCCCTAATTGCCCGCTCTCGTTGTGTCGGTGTAACCTCGGCTGGCCCTAATTGCCCACTGTCATTGTGTAGGTGTAACCTCGGCTGGCCCCTAATTGCCCGCTGTTGTTGTGTTGGTGTAACCTCAACTGGCCCCTAATTGCCCGCTGTTGTCTCGGTGTAACCTCGGCTGGCTCCTAATTTCCCACTGTTGTTGTCTCGGTGTAACCTCGGCTGGCCCCTAATTGCCTGTTGTCATCTCGGTGTAACCTTGGCCCGCACTGTGTTCAATGTGCAGACCGACGAGGGGGTACCTGTACATCACCATAGTGAACAACGTGTCCATCAGCCTGGCCCTCTACGCACTCTTCCTGTTCTACTTCGCCACCCGCGAACTCCTCAGCTGCTACGACCCCGTCTTGAAGTTCCTCATTGTCAAATCAGTCGTCTTCTTCGCCTTTTGGCAGGGTGAGTCACTGATTAGTTAACATTTAAGGGAACACAATTATATCTGAGGTTTGTCATTAGCTTTCTTTATATGTCTATGGAATTGCCCGAGTGAGTAGAGCGCCGTGGAAATAAGTTAATTAACAATTAATCTATTAAATTTGGTTTGTGTTGTTAAGTAGTTCTGAATGTACAAAGACGGTAACTTCTTGTGAGTAGTGGGGTAACATTAAAACATTATCAATAACGCTATGGATGTGGTAGCTTATTTCCAGCTCCAGCGTTAGCAGTGGCATGTATTTATAATTAGGTGTAAACTATGTTTAGTTTTTCCTTGTGTCTAGCTGTCCAGTAGTGTATTTAGGATTCGGCTACCTTCCTGGTAACTTAGGTTGTGTATTTTTATTACTATTATAGTCCAATGGTTTTGAGTTTTTTCCATTTATTGAAAAAACTATATTAGGTCGATCATTATAATCCTATTTACTGTTCTTTTAAAAAAAAGAAAAAAAGGCTAACTTTGAAGATAGGGGGGCTTATATGATGTGAAAACCTAAATTAATTTTGGCATGCACGTACATACATTGTGACACCATAGGCTTCAGCAGTAATAGGTTCTATTAAATTAGTATTCCATTCTATGCAGAAATGCCGGACACAGTGGCTGAATCGGTAGAGCGTAGACTTCCCATGCGGGAGATTGGGAGTTCAATTCCCAATCAAGTCAAACCAATGACTTACAAGCCTGGTGCTCAGCATTAATAGATAGGGCAAGGGCTGGTTAGCTCAGTGTCAGGATAATGTGACTGAGTGGGATATCGGGTCATAGTGCTGGCAGCCTGATTTCCCAGCAGCGCAGCACTATAAAGTCACCATGAGTGCGCACTATCACAAGTCGGTACCCGTCCTGATATGATCGTAACTATTGCCACCAACCAACCAACTGCTTAATGAGTGCGCCAGTGTCTAAGCTGGCTATGTAGGATCAAATCTAGACAGATGTTTTGGTTTAGAAAATGTTATGCTTTCATCAGACCATTCAGCTTGATGGACGTTTACTGCCTGGTTAGTTCTGTTGAGTCTTCACTGCCCAAAGCTTGGCATTAACCGGAACTTTAGTTCCATGAAAGATAGACAGAGTGCGCCACTCCCATTCCAGGTGCCTTTCCAACACGCTGTCAACAATTTGTCAGGTTCTTTGCTTTTGAATATGAACAAGTCCTGAGACTCTTTGAGGGAAGATTTCGCCAATCAAACTGGAAATATAGCAGTGTACAAAATGTACAATAGTACCTACCTATCTTTAATAACCCCTGTGATCGGCCAACTCCTGCCACCATAGGTTTTTGTTTCATTTGTTTGACTCTCCAATGACAGGACACCTACTATATCAGAATAATATTGGTCTGGAAATTGAGTTGACGGTGAAGCCAGGTATTACAGTGTGAAGTATGGTAGTACTAGTACCTTCCTTCAATGGACAATTCTTTACTCGAACCATTATTGTCCTGACTATTGTCCTAGCGTAAAGTAGAGTGGTGCTTGTCTTCAATGGAAAACTCTGCATCCAGACCAATGTTGTCTGGGTATAGCAGGTGTCCTGTCATCGGACGGACAGTCAAATGAAATACAAACAATTGTACATTGAAAATATAGCCCACTCATGGCAGGGGTTCGCCAATCACAGGGGTAACCTACTACTGTACTTCCCACACTTTTTTGTTGTTACATTCAGTGACTAAGCGGAGGGAATTTCAATTGTAGAAAATTGGTCTTCCTCATTCCACCGCTCCTTTCCCTATCCTATTAGTCAGGCTAGTAAGTATACATTTCTAAATCATTGGTTTGACTCGGTCGTGATTTGAATCGCACAACCTGCTGCATGGGAAGTATGTCCTCAACTCAGAGGTAAATAGTTTGCATACAGAAATACTAAACGGCTTCCTCATTTCTCGTGTACAGGGGTGCTCCTGGCCATCCTTGAGAAGGCTGGTGTGATCAGTGCAATCTTCTCTGAGAACGGCGAGCGGATGTCCCAGGCAGGCACGGTGGCCGCAGGCTACCAGAACTTCATCATATGTATTGAGATGTTTTTCGCGGCCATTGCTCTTCGGTTTGCCTTCCCCTACAACCTCTACGCGCAGCAGGAGACGATCACGCACGGACGCACCGTCAGCCTGCAGAGCATCTCCAGCAACCTGAAGGAGACGATGAACCCCAAGGACATCATGGCCGACGCCATTCACAACTTCCACCCGCAGTACCAGCAGTACACGCAGCAGGGCACCAACATCCCCAAGGAGGAGATGGAGTTCTACCGGGACCGCGAGACCCAGCCAGGCGGCTACGGCGGCGGGCAGACCGGGGGTTACAACGGCCAGCCGCCGGTGGCGCTCGGCGCGCACCAGCAGCACCAACAGCACCAGCTTCAGCAGCTTCAACAGCTTCAGCAGCATAGCGACGTCATGCGCAACGGCGGCGGCGTGCCCGGAGCCTACCGAGGCCAGCCGGTGGGGCTTACCATGACGACTACCGCCAACACCGCCGCTGTTCCCGCCACTGTCGCCGCAGCCGCCATCGCCGCGGCGCCCGTGCCGATCATTGGGGGGCCGACTGGGGTCATGCCGGCGCCGCCGCCGCACTCGAGACAGCCCAACATTGGTGGCAAGGGTAGCCGCTTCACGGAGAAAACGACGCTGCTCAGCTCGGACGACGAGTTCCAATAATTGGGTTTCAGGCAGCAGCAGGCTCTGCGACAGACACGCCGCTCTTATACCCCGCACCCTCCTCTCCCACCACTACTACTAGTATTACCACTCCCTCCTCCACCACCACCGCTCCTCCACCACCACCACTATACCTCTCCTCCACCACCACCACTATACCTCTCCTTCACCACTACCATTATACCCCTCCTCCTCCACCACCACCACCACTATAACCCTCCTCCACCACTACCATTATACCCCTCCTCCACCATCACCACCGCAACTCCACCACCACCACTATAACCCTCCTCCGCCAGCACCACTGCTCCTCCACCACCACCACTATACCTCTCCTCCACCACCACCACTATACCTCTCCTGCACCACCACCACTATACCTCTCCTTCACCACTACCATTATACCCCTCCTCCACCACCACCACCGCTCCTCCACCACCACCACTATACCTCTCCTTCACCACTACCATTATACCCCTCCTCCACCACCACCACCGCTCCTCCACCACCACCACTATAACCCTCCACCACCATCACTATACCCCTCCTCCGCCAGCACCACTGCTCCTCCACCACCACCACCACTATACCTCTCCTCCACCACCACCACTATACCTCTCCTGCACCACCACCACTATACCTCTCCTTCACCACCACCACTATAACCCTCCACCACCACCACTATACCTCTCCTGCACCACCACCACTATACCTCTCCTTCACCACCACCACTATAACCCTCCACCACCATCACTATACCCCTCCACCACCACCACCACCCCTTCCTCCACCACCCCTCCTCTACCACCCCTCCTCCACGACCACCACCCCCGTCCCTTCCTCTACCACCCCTCCTCCACCACCACCACCCTTTCCTCCACCACCCCTCCACGTCCACCACCCCGTCCCCTACTGGAGGACGGACGATACGTACCCTTTCCTACTACTATTACTACTATTCCTACTGTTACTGTAGGTCACTAGGCGGAAACCAGAAGTTCAGTTTGATGCCACAATGACGAAAGGGGTTGCGATTGATTGTTTGATTGATGATTAAAGAGGGGGTTGGGAGGAATACCTGATTTTTGCTTGGTTCAAAGGAAATGGTGACTATTTTTAGATTTCTTTCGGGACATGTATTAGTTGGGTGATTTTTCTCTTCAAAATTATTATTATAAAAAGGCGAGAGGGACTATACAAATTGAAGTAACTGTGCCTGAGAAAGAAGTATATA
Source organism: Branchipolynoe longqiensis (assembly GCA_030323885.1). Lineage (NCBI taxonomy): Eukaryota > Metazoa > Annelida > Polychaeta > Phyllodocida > Polynoidae > Branchipolynoe > Branchipolynoe longqiensis. The sequence goes on along the minus strand of CM059188.1, from coordinate 58,853,937 downwards.
TTTTCGGGGCGGGGTAATGGCGTTGTGCTGTAGCCCGGCAAGGCCGGGCCATCTAAGCCAGGTTCAGCGGCCTGCCGTGTGAATGCTGCTTCATTGCTGGTGCCCACGACACGGTTGAGTGCACGCCCATGATGGAGGAGGACACAGTAGGTGTTGAGGGTTCTTCCTAGGCTGGACATACCACCACCGCCACCAGTGGCACAGGTAATGCACTATGGACTATTGTTGTGGTAGATCTGGTAAACAAACAAATGCGCCTTAGTTACCCCACCCACGCTCCTGCGCTGTACATTGTATATGTATATTGTACAGCAGGTATTCATGTTGTCACATGTAAATATGTTGTAGCCACACGCGGGTGTTTCTACTGGAGGAGGGGATGAGACAGAAAACAGGTATCTTATGTTGTCTGATTGGGCCCAGAAGGTAGCGTCTGAGGTCGGCAGATTAGGAAGAAGGAAATCGCCACTCTGGTTCAGTGTGTATCGCATGGTGAAACTAACACCCCCCCCACCCCCCACCACCACCACATCCTATAAAGAGGTATTTTTCAACAACAAAATAGCCCATGTCCCCCCATACATGTAAATGTATAGTTAGTCACCTAGCAAACGAAGCCCTGTAGAAATGTTAGTATTCGTTGTACATTCTGTACAGTTTTGTAAATGTGTATTGCATGTGTATTTAATGGCTGTATGATTACTGCTTGGCGTAAGGACGTCATGTGACACAGCACCACGTGATCACTTACATAACTAATTGATCTAACCCCTACTACATGCTCCCTACGTAAACCTCTTCCGCCTCTTCCCACCCTCAAAAAAAGAAAGGAAAACGGATTTGTTTATCAGGCACATTTTGTCAGAATTTGGGGGTGAACGTTCAAGAAATTTGGGGCAGTGGTAATTTTAATAAGATGTTATTTGATCTAAGATATTTTGGGATGGTGTTATACCTAGACTGTTATCGTACATCTCCAACTTGGATACTGGTGCACTCATTAAACAGTTTTGTCATGTTGGTGCTCCTGTTCAAAGTCCCACCTGCCTGACAGCACGCTTTACCTGTCGGAACAGCTCTGGACGTTCGGTCCGGTTGGATTTTATTTTACTTTTTTCTTCAAAATTGATATTATAAAAAGGGTTAGATGGGACTAAAAATTGATATGGAAATTGCCTGAGAAACAAGTATGTTTTTTGTTTGGCCTAACATTAAACATTAACGAGGAGAGATTGATCGTGAAATTCACTAAACTCTCCTAATTTATGCTGATTAAAAATGATCCAACATTGGACCAGGTCACGAGTAGATTGATTAAATGTAATCATTTTAATTCACATATTTATAGCTACTACTAAATAATCATGTCAATATAGAGTTTGATCAGATTTGATCAACTACAGATCGGCTAAATGATTACAGAATCTGTACCAAATTGTATGTGCAATGTTTCAAATGGACTTGTTGAAGTGAAGTGGGTAGAGCCCTGGTTGTGAGTTGTTACGGGCACATTGTTAACGGCTAATGATATAATTATTGCATTGCACGGATACTATACAAACAGAAATCTCATTATTGTTGATGTAATGTTGGCAACAGCAACTAAGATCTCGGGGCGACTGCAGCTGAAACATTCATGTTGCATCTCAATTGTTATATAGCATAATTCTAATGGATTGCTGGCGAAATATAATGACGATAGTAGTAAGGAATGGTTATTTATAACTGCTACGGACCACTATTTATGTATCTTATTTACACTAATATTGGTTGTTCTTTGTTAGAATCGATGTAATGATTGATGTAGCTTTATTTTAAGGACTATTTACCGAAGGCATTTTAAGTGTCATATCATGGCTCATATTAAACTCCTACCCTCCTCCTGCACACACACACACACACACACACACACACACACACACACAACAAACACACACACACACACACACACACGCGCGCACACACACGGCGTTCACTGTTCAGACTGCAGTAGCACCTGTCCTCAATGGACCGGACAAATCGGCATACAGACCTGACCAGGCGGGTTGGCCAACTATATAAGAGCACTGGCTGGCTTTCTGTGCGGGAGGTCGTTGGTTCTAGTCCTGACCGACAAAATTGATACTTATCAGTACCTAGTCTGGCGCTCGGCATTACTAGGATAGGGCACGAACTGGTCTACGCGGAAATATTGTCACTAAGTGTGATATTGGGTCATGGTTCTGGTGGCCAGCTCTCCCAGTGGCGTGCGCAGTGCCACAAGTCGGCACCCATTCTGAGTTGTCCGGACATTTCAGGTGTCCTGTCACCGGACAATCAGATGAAACAAAGGCAGTTTGTCTCCACCTAGCAGGGTTCGTCGTTCACCAGTAATATTATTTGTTTAGTAAATGACAAAGTTCTGGAGTCAACTCAAGCTGCCCTCTCATTTCCGGGAATTTAAGCATTTTATTAAGCTTCTTGCGAAGCACAATTCAATTATAAAGCATTTTATACATTAATTTCTGTGCTGAGCATTTGTGTACTTAAAAATAACCTCACCTGGTTGGAGGCAAATGTCGTCGCTTTGTATGCAGGTACTTCAAAGGTAGCAAACGTTATCTACATATCTCTGTTGTTTTTGATTCTATTTCATCTGCAAATTATCATGGTTCTATGATGTTGAGGCAGATTTTGTATCTGGTTTTTAAAATGTGTGTGGGTCCGTATTGCAGATACTTGGTTAGTCAGTTTAACCGAAGATGTGGCGATGTTGATTTCACAGATCCCGTAGCTCACTGAGCAGCACTTGAGTCTATATAGTTCCCCATCTTAAAAGGTACGGTTTCCCATGTTAACACATGACTCCTTTTTTCTGTCATATCATTGATTTGATTTTTGGGGGGGGGGGGGGTGATTTTTGTTGTTGCCATATTTGCAAAAAGACTGGATTAACAAAAAATCTCAAAATATTTTTAAGTAATCGAATTTTCACTTTTCGGTACAGATTTATTATGACGTTTTGGAAACAACGAAGATTGTGATGAAAGAGGGTCAGTGCAATTTTCACGATGTACTAACCCTGTAATGTCTGGTAAGTGTTATATATAATGTGCATATATATAATATATATATGTACTACTTGTATATACACATACCATGTGTGTGTATATATATAATATCATATTTGTGTTACTCGGATGGTAACATTTCATTATGAGTGTCCCCCCCCCCCCGCCCCCCCTCTTCCTAGGGATAATCTGAATAGGTTGATTATACACATGTAGGAGGCGGGGAATCATCTATGCCATGTGTTCCATGTTTATAAACACACACAGTTGCAGTTTGTCCCCACTAAGAAGTGCTGCTTCCCAATACCCTCCCTATGTATACTTCATCCTCTAGCTGACAAGCTGGGGCCTGCTTGGACCTGGCCTGGGAAGACTGTTGAAAGTCTGGTGTTGATAGTGATAATGATGTGGCGATGAGTAACACTTTGCATGTCCTTTGTCTGTTGCCTCGATTCGTGCCGCTCACTTCCGTATTGAGCAGGGCACCAGTTACTTGTCTGGGTGAGTCGCTGTGAGCAGCTGGTGGTGAGGTGAAGCTTGAGCAGCTGGCAGTGAGGAGGTGAAGGTTGTGCAGCTGGTGGTGAGGAAGTGAAGGTTGAGCAGCTGGCGGTGAGGAGGTGATGGTTGAGCAGCTGGTGGTGAGGAAGTGAAGGTTGAGCAGCTGGTGAGGAGGTGATGGTTGAGCAGCTGGTGATGAGGAAGTGAGGGTTGAGCAGCTGGTGGTGAGGTGAAGGTTGAGCAGCTGGCGGTGAGGAAGTGAAGGTTGAGCAGCTGGTAGTGAGGAAGTGATGGTTGAGCAGCTGGTGGTGAGGAAGTGAAGGTTGAGCAGCTGGTAGTGAGGAAGTGATGGTTGAGCAGCTGGTGGTGAGGAAGTGAAGGTTGAGCAGCTGGCGGTGAGGAAGTGAAGGTTGAGCAGCTGGTGGTGAGGAAGTGAAGGTTGATCAGCTGGTGGTGAGGAAGTGAAGGTTGAGCAGCTGGCGGTGAGGAAGTGAGGGTTGAGCAGCTGGCGGTGAGGTGAAGGTTGAGCAGCTGGCGGTGAGGAGGTGATGGTTGAGAAGCTGGTGGTGCGGAGGTGAAGGTTGATCAGCTGGTGGTGAGGAGGTGAAGGTTGAGCAGCTGGTGGTGAGGAAGTGAAGGTTGAGGAGGTGATGGTTGAGCAGCTCGGATACATGTACAACCCGGTGTTTGTTATACTCGATCAGGCTCGCCCTCCATGTGCAACCCCGGCACGCCCATCTCCCGCCACTCAAAGTTAGCTTCATTGTATTCCGTTAATTCAGGGAAATTTATATAGATATAAAAATACAAGCCCACGTGACAGGCTGATGTCACAACTGATTTTTCCATAGCTCACTGCTTTGTCCATTTTTATTTAATTAAAAGTAAATGTCTAAGTGCTGAAGAAGTATCTTCAAGTCTTCAAATTATTTCAGATATGGGCTTGGTGACTTTGTTGTAAAGGAGCTCCGTGGTTTGGAATGACTGGTATTGGTTGTATTATTCAAATTTGGTAAACATAACATGCATTCCGCAGACTGTCTGGTCTTAAGGCTGCTTGCAACAAGGCTAAGCAGACTGAGTGTCGGGTTAAGCGCGATGTGAAGGGATGGACGCCAAGCAGAAAGGACATGTAATCATCACACCTGGGGTGGGTCAGCAAGTATGGCACTCCTCGTCGCCATGGTTCTGAGTGAGGCGCGTAGTCAATAATGTTCACACAGCTCAGACCTGTTGAAACTTCTCGTAATTACAGACCTGCTTTATCAACGTTTGTAATTGACAGCTTTATTTCTTTTTTAATGTAATAACAATTTTCTACGTAAGTAAATCAAAATATCATATCAAGTTAGGCGCCATTCACAATTATCAATTTCATCACAATTATACAAACATGTGTACACCATGTCATGCCCCCACACACCCCCTACCCCCCACCCCCAAAAGTATTCAAAATATAATATTGATCTTTGAGAATACCAATCAATGTTTCATTGCATTTCTAAAAGATTACGACAGCCCTTGCCCCGTTCCTCCCAGCGTACTGATATTGTTGACAATTGTGAATGACTTTTAAGAATATTGGTTTTGTCGTCTTAATATTATTGTATCACGCCACACTTAACTTTTTGGTTATGTGATAGGCTGATCTCACAAGACACAAAAATAACATAATCATATCAGGTTTCTATTTCCAGCAGATGGTAATGAGCAGACACCACATGCTTAGATGTGTATGTACTCATATGTAATCTACACATCCTTTATTGTTTGGTACATGTTGGGTTGTATTATGCCGTTTATATAATGCGTTGGCAAGTACCTTTGGACAGCTAATTCAGAAAATGATTTATTTTGTTTTAATATATCCATTGAGGAAGATACGACTTTTACCTTTGAATTGGGAATGCCAATGTAACAAATTTGTTAACGTATTTAGTGTGTTTTTTCAAACATAAATATGATATATATATATGTTATATTTAGTGTATATAGGGTATGGAAATATGCCTATAAAATGTGTAAACTGAAACTACAATTCTATTTTGGTTTACTGGACTCTGAAATAATGGGAACAATGGGAACATTATTCGTTACAATATTCCTATATTGCAAAATGTAGAATTATGGAATATCGAAGAAAGAAATACCTGTGGGGTGATATATTTAAAATGTGCAGCTTTATGTTCGACGACTCGCATTTACAGCTGTGTTCATTTTTGTTCATTCCAAGTTCATATTGCGTTGATTCTTATTTTGTAATTTGAATTATATTTTTTGGTGTGACACCGTGAAAGGCAACTTATTCACACAAAGAGTCCCTCTTCTTATTTATATATTTATTCAGGAAGTATTGCTGGTATTAACCCTCCTGCTTGGATAGAGGTAGCTATAGCGCTGAACTTGAAATACGTTGCTTTTAACCATCATGAAGACAAATGGGATTCAATCCCTGCAACTCTTCATTCACGTCCTATAGATTTTAGATCGAAGCTGCATATGTATGTTTATATATTTGTATGTACAGTGCAGTGTTAGACAGTAATAAATAAGCAAGTGCCTGGGTATAATAGCCAGTGCAATTATAAAGGGATATTTGTCACAATTGTACTCTATCATATATATATATATATATATATATATATATATACATTACATAAACGTGGCCGAACCAATAGCATTGTTTATTATTGTAAGTGTCATTATATATATTATATACAAAATAGGATTATATATATATATATATACATATATATATATATATATACATATATATAATCCTTTTTCTTTTTGTCCTAAGCAATTGTTTCCTGTGCGAAATCAACAGTGTAAAGGTTGGTGCGTTTCTTTACACTGTTTGAAAATTTGCTGTGCCTGGCTGGAAATGTACTACTATATGACCAAGCATACAGACACACATGTAATTAATTGCCATCATCAAGTCGAGGGCCAAATTAACCGCCAATTAAAGCACCACTGACGATCGTTTGTTAAAGAATCGCTGCCACTGCCAATTAAAGCACCATAATAAACTTGCACTTTACCTTTAAATTAAACAACCAAATGTGTATAACTCCTCTTTCGCTCTCCCAACATTGATTTTAGTGGAAACTTCATGTTTTTGTTTGTTCATGTATATAATATATATAAAATGACAAGGTGTAGCAGAATAAATTGCTAAGCGTTAATTAAAGAGGTAGTGCTTTAACAGACAGTGATAGTGGATTGGATTTCCCTGAGTGGTGACAGTGCAGCTTTAAGGTATGAGGAGTTGTGTATCGTTTTAGTGCTACAGAAGAAACTGTTGTTGGGTTGACATTCCGCCATGTTTGACTTGTTCACCACTTGGGCTTTTCTCACGGACTGTAGAGTCAAATCATTATTTCTTTGTGTAAATGTGATGTCAATAAATGGATTTGAGCAAAGAGTACAATGTGTTGTTTTAATTTTCTTATCTCTCTCAAAAGTAGTTCCTCAAATCCTAGGAAATGTAATGGTCAAGACGCTCGCCATGAAATGATAGAAATGTCGGTTCGAGTCCTTAACTTAAAGTTGCATGGTCCAATGGCGTTTGAATTTTTGTCTTATTTTTTAGATAAATATATCAAATTGATTGTTATGACCTACTAATCATTAGTCCGGAGTCATTTGGATGGAAAATAACTAGTTTTGAAGCAATTTGAGCTGAAAGAACCCATAATAATTTTGACAAGCTTGCCAAAACTCCTGTAGCTATGACCCAGATGGTCATCTCATAGTGACCATGTGATGTGAGATGACCTACTAATCCTGGAACCTGACAGGGCTGTAGGTAGGTATTTCTGTTTGCGTTTTGAAAATTCTGGGAACAGATTGGTGCAATAGTCCTATGGCACTAGGGTTTTTAACAAAAATATTATTTTGTAGAAAGGTTAATTTGATTTAAATCTATCGAATTGATCAAGTAGCATCGAATATCCAACATCACATATACATCGGTATATAATTGACATCGTCCCAATGGCAGAAATTTCAAAACATCAAACTATGCAACCACCCACCAAACTGCACATTCTATGATTCAGCCGGGCCTGAGCATTAATGGTTTGACTGGATCCGCCACAATTGCGCAGGTTTCTGGGTTTAATGCTATGATTACAGCAGCCTTTCTGGTCATACCTGTGTGTTATCGTTTGGACAGGATCCATCGCAAATGCGCCGTTCCACAGCATATGCATCGGAGGACGGCCTGGGGTTGTAGCACCATATCAATTTCTATACTCACCTATGACGAATTGCACGCTCTGCGATCCCAAGCCATCCGCCGCCGCATACGCTGCGGAACGGCTGAACGTCCAAATGATAGCGCATAGGCAGGACCAGAACATCATAGCATTAAAACCGGAAACCTGTGTATTTGCAGCGGATCCCATCAAACTATTAATGCTCAGGCCCGGCTGATGTGGCCAGCATGGAACGGCTGCTGCATTAGCTAATATAAAAGATCTGAAAGTCACAAACTTTTAAATGCACATATCTCACTCCATATGGTTCACTCCTTTTTACATTCAATAACAAAAAAAACGTCCTTTTATATACAGTGTAACTGACAAATTTCAAACGGATGCGCGCAAAACACATGCATGCGCATCCTCACATACATTTAGACCGACAAGGATATGCGTACTGCTTGCATTTCTCATGTACATATTATTGCTCTGTTATTATTTACTGTTCTGCCATCCATGTCTCATCGTCCATCATACCATACATAGTCCCGATAGCAGATGCAATTTTAATTGACAAATGTAGAAATTTCAAAATTTAAAGTACTCAAATTGATTAATTATATTTATAGAATTGACCAAACAGCATGGAGGCGAGGGGCAACATCCACCTCATTTCCCCTTCCCCTCTATGGCCCTGCACAGTAGGCTTACTTGGTCAGGGGAGGCTAATGAGATCAAGAGATTGGTTAATGGCCTCCCTGCATAATGGGTGTAGTGTAATTATAAATTCATGGGTTATTCTGTGTATGCTGTCCCAAATCATTAGCTAATACACCAGTATCTAAGTTGGATATATAGGATCAAATGGAAGTACTTGTTTTAATTTTGACAAAATATTATTTCATCGGACCATGCAACATTAACCTATATCACTGAGCAATACTTCACATGTACAATGCCATACAATACAATACGATACAGACAACTCAATTCCCCTGTCTTCAACCAATACTAATACAAAATCTATCTCACCCGTGTGGTCCTGCTCCTTCTTCACTGCTCTGGTCTCAGGCTCCAACTGTACTCCCCCCCCCCCCCGACCCCCATTCCAACCTTATATCTAGCTTGACCACTCCCCAAGCACCAGCCTACCTTGACCAACGTCCAGGGTTACCGATGTACTACCTGGTACATCCGTTTTACAGTATTTCCCCCCTTCCCACCAGGATCTACAAAGTGGTCTACATTATTTCTCATTGCTACGCACATGTTTTTACTGGTTCTTGACCCCTTAATATTTACCCAGGGTAACTTAATCTACCTTTTATTTTCCATTCCAATATACTAGAATTATCCCTCCTGCTCCATAACTCTTAACATTACACCCGTATTTGATAACTGTTGACTCTAAGCCTAAGATCCGCATAATTTTACAATCCGAATCCTGATATTCATGTGGTCACAAACAAGAAATTCATAAAGATACAAACTAAACCAATGATGACCGTGTTGGTCTTCCTGTCGGTTGATTGGCTGTTGGAGTTTTACGACCTGGCAACATGAACTCAACAACGAGCATGTAGTCTATATCTTGACCGCACTAGCCTGAGTGAATTAAGCACTATAAAATGTCTGATCCGAATTCTGCCCATCACTCTTACCCTCACTTCACCCATACCCTCACTTCATACTCACGGTAACTCCAACTGCTACACACTGTAACGCTCAGCCTGACTCACACCTTACACTCACCCTAATTCACACCCAGCACTTCCATCATCTTAGCATTCACGTAACTTCTCTCATCACTTTCACTTCACTCTCACTTCAACGTCACACTCACTCAATAGGTCTATAGCTACCACTGAGTGAGTTGCCTTGTTCAGCGACCTCCACTTGTTGTGTGGCGATCATCGCTGTTACATGCCCTGGGATAGGAGTTGGGCACATGCTCTGATATAGGTTAAGTTAAACCAATGACATAGAAAAGTGGTTACTTAGCCTGGTGCTCAACAATATTAGGGTAGGTTAAAGCTGCATACATAGTCCAATGAAAACATCAAATTTTCAAAGCTAAATAAATTATCAAGGTTTGATTCTACATACCTAACTTAGATACTGGTACATTTGTTAAACATTTGTCGCCACAAAGAAGGCACACTGAGGCAATTTAATAGGATATGTTACTGCAAAAGCCTATGGTGTCAGAGTTCTGCATGTTTGCACTTCAAATACCTAAAAGGTTAGCCATTTAAAATAAAAGTTACTTCAAACTACAGTGAGGTAGATCATTGACTCCCAACCTAATATATTTATCTCAGAAAATGTCAGAAACTCAAAACCATCGGACCACTCAACTTTAACCTATATATGGACTAGTTCAGGGTAATGTCGACTGAATCGGATGTCTCTCTTCAGGGCAGCACTATAAAACCGCCATGAGTATACTCTGTCACACAATTCCGTTCCCGCCGGATATGCCCATATACATTTGTTTGTTGAAGTTGTGCGTCCTAGCAACATCTAAGGTCATATTAGGACGGCCTTAGATGTTAGTACTATGACGTAAGACAACATACACAAGTAATAACATGCCCTGGTATAGAGGGTCTATACCAGATGTGGTTATTTCTGCCCCTGAATCACTGTTCGCCTCGTGTTTCTCTCCGCCACATGTCACGTCATCAGCTAGAACAGTGCTTCCAATATAACTTGTTCGAGTGGGTTGGAGCGTCCGTCTCCCGTGCTGGTAGACCGTGGGGTCGTGGGTTCGAACCATGGTTGAGTCAAACCAATGACTTGAAAATTGGTGCTTGTCACCTCCTAGCCAGGCACTCGGCATTATTAGGAGAGGGCAAGGACTGGTGTGCTCAGTGTCAGGATAATGTGACTGAGTGGGATACCAGGTCATGGTCCCGGCGGCCTGGTTTCCCAGTGAGACAGCACTATAAAGTCACCATGAGTGCGCACTGTCACAAGTCGGTACCCGTCCTGATATGACCTTAGATGTTGCTAGGACGTAAAACAACAACAAACAATCTTGGAGAGACATCAACTCCGCCGCCTGCCGGTGCTTCCGAGTTTCTCCACTTCACCGGCAGTTGGTGCTTGGTAGCCAAAGTTCCACCAGGTGGCGCCAGTCTGGTGACGTTACCATCACAGTTCTCTCCTTCGACACCCTGGCCACACAAACAGACGTAAGCTTTGACGCGATCCTTGCAGGTTCTGTCACCTGTACACGGGTTAGATGCACATTCATTGATCTCCGTCTGACAGTGATGCCCTTGATATCCAGGCGTGTCGATGCAAACGTATGCATTGACGTCATCTTGACATGCAGCCTCATGGAGGCAGTGAGCCGAGGTGCACTCATTCACGTCAGACTGACATCGGCTGCCAGTGTAACCTGGTTGACAGGTGCAAGCGTAACCACCGTCAGTATTGTTGCACACGCCCCCATTCAAGCAAAGTGGCTGATCCAAATCGCATTCATCTACGTCATTCTCACACTGCTCACCGTTGTGCCCATCCGAACAAATACACATCCAACCGCCGTGACCATTCTTGCACGTTTCCCCATTTTGACACCAGATGACGCCACTCTCAAGGTACTCGTCTACGTCGTCGTCACAGCGTTGCCCGGTGAAGCCTAGATACAAGATTCACCCCTTACTGCTGCAGTAGGGGTGCAAACCAACCCTATGTAAAAGCTGTCGAAAATGCGGGTCAAAGAATTGAGAGCCTAATTTCACAATCTAAGAAGCAACAATTATTCTTTACATCTGTTTTATTATTAGCCCACTACCTTTGAGTTGAAAAATATAATATAATATCTAGTTTAATAAGATTTAAAAGTGAAATCGACGGCGTTCTACGGCCGCCATCTTGTCTTTTTGCATTCTCTCCCATTTCACCAACTCTGTGCCTATAGAAGTATCCATTTGATACTGGAGGCAGACATTCTACTCCCTGTTCCATACTAAAGCTATTTTCGCCCGTATTTAGACTACGTTGTCGTTCACCCGTATACTACAAGTACCGGGTGAATCTTTTATCTGGGTGAAGCCATGTTGACAGTGGGACTGTAGAAGCTACCATCAGTGTTAATTCGGGGATGAGAAATTTCCTATTTTCGGCGGATTTCCGATTTCTTCTTGGCCACAAGGGTCATTTCTGAGATTTGTGTAAATCAAATGTAAAAAAAACTGGTGGTGGGGGTGGGGAGTGTCCTTCTGACATACAATTTATCAAGTCAAATAATTCCTCCAAGACAGGCCATGTGCTTTACCAGACGTAAACAACTTATCTGCCGTGAGTGAATTAACACATGTAGCGTGATTGGGTGAAAGTCCACTGCATATGTAAGTGCTATTACTTTGTGCATAGAACGTGTGGTGTTCTCTGTGGCAGAGTGGTTAGAGTGTCTGACTTTTTTTCTAGGTCGGACTCCTAATCTGAAGGTCAGTGGGTCGATTCCCTTTTCCCCTACCTCTGCCAATTTCATAAGCATATTCAGCGCTAAACGGAGCGACCCAACTAGCCACGGTGCGACCCAACCAGCCGGGGTTGAACCCGTTTGAGCTCGTTTAAACTTGTTTCCGGTACAAAGGCTAGGGGACCAGGTTGGAAACTGAGCGATAATAGATGAAAACTCCTATACCTCTGCATGAGCAAATAAATACCAGGGGACCAGGCTAGACCTCCACAGAGCTACCAGTGTAGTAAAATATTATTTGGCTATGTTGTTGTTGTTGTTTGTTCAGACATTATCACATATTTATGTATCTTTTGCACAGATTAAATTGTTTGAAGTATATTTGAAATTGATCTACATTGATTTCTATTTAAATCACACAATATCACTACAAGTGTCCACGCCGCCCACCTCGAACTTGGACCCGCGAGCCCGCAACCAGCGCACGCCCGAGTCGGCCGCCCGAGCCTGCAGCCGGTGTGGCAGTTCCCGTGCTCATCCGTGTCCCTCGCTTCTGCGCATGGGTCAGAATCTAATAAACATGGCCATAATCGATTAACACGACCCGGGCGACTCGGGTCATCCGAATTTCAAATAGAACACGGCGAGTGGAGTCGACAAATACACGTGCAGTGTGCAAAAAAAGAATAACTTAGATTAATGAAATGGAAATATAGCTAAACTAGGCCATCATAAAATACTTTAAATCCTATTTTGCTGTACTTTTATCGGTTATTAATAAAAAGAGAAAAAATTGTTCACCCGAGCGTATTCGATTATTCGACCCGAGTTTGTAGGATGTGCGCATGCGCCAATAAGTGGCTCGGGTGACCCGAGTTGATGCGAAATCCGTGCATGCGCAGAAGCAACGGGACACGGCTGAGCACGGGAACGAGCTGAAACCGCCACACCGGTACGAGATGTGAGCGTCCACGCCTGCCAGCAACCAGCGCCCCGTGTAGAAGGTGAGCAGACACACGTCAGCACAGCGAGCACCGTGCAGCACCACCAGCCAGGTTGTCAAGGACACCAGCAAGTCATTGCGCTATGTTATGACGTAAATGCTCCAGGTAGTGTCCAGTAACATAGTACGACGTAGTTCTGTCGGCCTGATTCAGATGGTGTAGCAGCTATTTATCGCGCTCAGTCGTACTACACCGTCAAAGGAAATGTCGCAGTCTGCTGCATGTATGGACGTCCATTTGCTCAGAATGTGAGAGCTCCCGACTTTAAATACAGATCTGTTGACAACCAAGTCAATGCTCCAACAAGAATGCCAGATACACATGGTTTCTTTATTATATAATTCGGATATGGTTCCTTTCAAAGTAAACGCAGTCGCTTATCCATTACGACGATTTATACACATATAACCTTATGCTTATCACAACTAACATAGGTTTTTTTGCATTCAAATTACTGCGAATCGTATCATATACAACTTTACAAGTCAAAACCATACTTGTTTGGGGTAAATCCATCAATCACCGAATGACATATTATATCTACGGATAATTGGAGTTTTCGTGTTTACCCACCTCCAGCCGTGAGTAAAAAAAAACCATGAAAATTAAAATCTCACCCCAAAAGGATATTGCACTTGATGGTAATTCTCGGAGGAACTTGGTCTCGGCACATATGGAAAGGGTCCAAAGGGGGTCACACGAATCTCAGCTACACTGGTCTAGGTAAACTGCCTAGCCATTGTTCAAAGTAACACAGGTAGAGGGTACTGGAGATTTACCTCAACTGCTCTATCATTACCATTACCACATGAAGTTCTGTGCTGATGTTGAACAAATTTCAGGTCAGTAAATCTCCATTTAATATTTTGTTTGGTATTATTAATATTATCCATATATCTATATGTATATAAATATATATAATATATAAATATATATATTTATGCATAAAATAGGCACATTACTGTTATTTCGTTACATTTATTATTCCATATATATATATATGTGTGTGTATATATATATATATATATATTTATATATATATATATGTGTGTGTATATATATATATATATATTTATATATATATATATATATATTTATATGGGTCACTCTCCTGAAAACTGGCCAGAAGTGTCACATGGAGAGTTAAAATCTAATATTTGATTCTTTACATTTTTTGGTTGCAAATGAAAGCTGGAAATCTCCCCTTTACATCTATGTAAAATATAAATTGATGAGATGAAAAATAAAGGTGTAGTCCATGAATAAGGTATGTCTTATGGCAGTATAACATGTGTGTCACACGTGTAACACATGTTTAGGACACCACACAGTCTGCTTAATAACAATCTAATCAGAATTAAATAATATCATACTTAGAAGCATATTAATCATGGCATAATATACAGAAATATGTAGTGCTTATATTGATAAAAAAAAGAAATTCCCAGCCATGCTTTATTCACTGAATAATTAGTGTACAATATTTGTGTGGCATCCAGACACCACGGTTACACATGTGATGGAAATTTGTAATGTTATTTCTGAAGATATCAAAATTCTTTTTTTGAAAATTTAAGCATGCATACATGTTAATAAACACTTCCTTTTTGATTTGGGAACAGTTTTTTTGATATATCAATGCAATACAAGATGTTAATAAGGATTCAACCACGTCCCATATGTCATGTTACAAATGGGTGACTGTAAAATGGGGTGTTTTGGTATAAAAACACTTCATAACTAAAAGAACCAAAGTTGCACACAGTTTACTTTATTTCCCTTATTTCTTTCATCAAATCTATACATGAATATGAAAAGTATAAGGAAAAAAATAAGTAGGAAGGTATTTATTGATGTTTTAAAATCCCATCCCATGCTGAACAGTTTTCAGGAGAGTGACCCATCTATATATATTTATCTATATATATATATATATATATATATATATATATACTGGGGTGAAGAGTGGGGTGACGCCCCAATAGTTGACTGCAAATGGAGCGGAATCAAGGAAGCGCCAGTTCCGAATAGTGAGGACTCATGAAACTGCTCCATTGATAATAATATTAGCACATGAAACTATACACCATGTAGTTCACTTGGTTTTAATGGTAAGCATATCTTCTCATTGATTGGAACTTAAATAAAAAAACAGAAATTAAGCAAAATGATTGAGTTTGATTAAGATATCATTGCAGCGATCACTCAAACAATGAAGACAATTATTTCTTAGCAGAAACTAAATTAATCATCTGCTAGTTTTATCGATTAGCATTTTGAATTAACACACGGACTGAAGTTCAGTGATGATTCAACAGATTAATTAATGTTGCATAGTCTGATGAAAGCACAACACTTTCCAAACCAAAACAGGTATCTAGATTTGATTCTACATATCCAACTTGACTGCTGGTGCATTTCCTAAGCACTTCTTACTCCATAGACTACATCGCCATTCCAGCAGAGCGGTGCATTGTGGGATGCGTGGAAGAAAAACAAACCGGCGAGAAGCACATGGCACATGCTAAGACACTGGGTGCAGCTATGAAATGTGCTAGTTTCAGCTCATCTCAGCTCTTGTTTGATACATAGAAATACCAACCTAAAAAATATATATATATTAAGATATTAATCATTATATTGATGTAAATTGCATTTACATCAATATAATGAGCAGATCTTATGCAATGTGCATTTAGATGTAGACAAATCTGGGCACTCAGACTAGTGTTAGAGCCATAGCCAGAGTCAGTTTTACTTATTTTATTCATATTTTTTATTTATATCCTATGGTTAATGATATATGTAGAACTAGAAAATGGGTAGGGTTAATTAGATATTGGTTATATATTTCTTTGAAACAAGTTTTTGTTGACACATTTGACATTTTAATATTTAGAAAAAAGAATTACTTATGTCTAGTCAATAGTGATGTAAACATCAGCATGTAAAGTCACTGAAATTGTATGTTTCTTAGCTAAAAATGCTTAATCATGGAGAGTTGTGTCTTAAACTTATTCATTATATTATTATATTGCATCCATCCATGTTTCTGCCAAATTGTTATGTATTTTTGGTTAATTTTGAATCAAATTGAAGTTTTGCCCTATGCGTATCGGCAAACTCAATGGCCATATCCCTTTGCTTTGCTGCCATCGCCGTTTTTAGCGCATGCGCAGTCAGAACATTGATCTCGTCTATTCATGGAACCTGCCGAAGTCCAACATTTTGATGTGCACACCCAAAATTAATTTGGGGTGTTTTCACTTCAAATATCTCCAAAGTTAGCCATTCACAATAAAAGTTTCTTCAAAGGTAGATATTATCGATCACCTAATATATCTATATATTATATAACTATATATTAGATTATATTTATCGATTTTTAAAATGCAGAACCTCAAAACTATCGAACTCTGCAACTACTTAACATGTACACATTCCTAATCTAAAATCCCACCACAATGGAGAACGCTGTGAAAATCCATCCTCCAGACGACAGCACCTACAACTAGATCCATATGTTTCACTTTGTTAGGCAACGGACTAGAGGATAGCCCGCTCTTACTTGGATTATGACTAGCATTACCCCCTCAATTACAAACTAAGCGCGTCTATTTCCTACTAGGTGGCACCACATCGTGAAACACGGCAGGTGGCGCTCTCTCACCGAAGCAACGTGAACTGGCCACGTGGGCGTCACGGTTCGTTAGTTCTGGTGCGGCATTTATTCGTGTACCAGTCACGCTGGTATCCGAGTCCTCACACTGGTCACAGGCTTCACACCAGACTCTCGTTAACTGCTGGCACTATTCTTTGGCAGCAATATGTGGCCGCCTCACGCTAGAGGAAGCACATACGAGTGACCAGTTGAACACGCATGGAGCTGCTCCTGAGCACACTGTAGATTCCTGTCTGTGGGAGAGCCGGGGCGTGTGCAATCTGCAGCTGATTAAAGATTTAAGTACGCACGAGTTGCAGGTAGAAGGTGAAGTAGGAGGACTAGACCAGTACCTCTGGATGCTATCCAGCTGCAGGAGAATGACCCATATATATAGACTACAGGAGAACAACTGAGTGAGGCTTACACAGTATATATGAATATATTTAGTTAGTTTAAAAAGAGGACCAAGTTAATCAAAGATGAAGGTGAGTGGATTAATTGGATTTCGGTGAAATTCTCTTGGGAGTTTGGGGCGGTGTGTGTATGCAAGTAGGGACTAATTGAACAAGGGAACACTTCCATCATATATCACATTCTTGTGCATATAATGCATACTGCAGTGTTATTGTGAATCGTGACATGGCAACATAACACATACTCTATGTGCCTAAAGTTGCTTTAGAATTTCTGTCTTTGTTTCTGAGATAAGGTGGTTGGTTGGTTGTTGGAATTTTACGTCCTGGCAACATCTAAGGTTATCAGGACGGGACTGCCCCCCCCCCCCCCGCTTACATCAGGGAGGGAGAGATAAGTAATCTACATTAAGTTGATTGTAATATTATACTTTACTACAGCTTGATAAAACTTCATCTTAACCATCTAGTAACCAATGTATCACATACGATACAAACATTTCCTGATCACCATAGCCAAACGAACTGTTATTAATCTACCCTTTTATAACCATAATACCATAGTACTACAAGTATATCAGAGACGGTATATGGTTATAAAAAGGTAAATTAATAACAGCTGGTTTGGCTAGAGTGATCAGGAAATGTTGGTATTGTATGTGATACATTGGTTACTAGATGGTTAAGTGGCCAACTTTGAAGATATTTGAAGTGTAAACATGAACACATAATTTTGGCAAGCACGTAACAATTCAGATACCATAGCCTAAGTTTCAGCAGCAGTAAATTGTGTTCGTATCCCCCTTTGTGCAGCAACACATGGCTAATGAGTGCACAAGTGTCCAACTTGGGTGTACAAGATCAAATCTAAGGAAGTGCTTTGTTTATGAAAATGTGATGCTTTCATATATATACATGAGCTTGTAATGTAAAGTTGTATTCGTGTTTTTTCTCCTTTGAGCACTACGTGTTGGATTTGCATATTCAATCCCGATGGTTGCGCGTTCAAGTAATTTAAAAGAACACACGTGGAAAACCCTCTCAACTGACAGAAAATTATAATAACCTCAAAAACAGCTTGTGTGAATATATTATATTCGGACTTTAGGTTGAATAGGAACCTCTACCAAAATAAACAGGATACGTGCGTAGTACACAGTGATCTAATTTCCAGGTAGAAAGCGAAGCAGCCAAAAGGGAAACTGTTATCGCCTGTTCTCCTGCAGTACAACGTCGAGCAATTTGTTAATATTTCAGACTACAACAATAACAACAAGTCGTAACAACCCTAAGCTATCTCCACCATAGCTAGATAAAGGATTCACCTGGTACTCAGTACACGGGTGAATTCCAACCCTATATAAAAACGGTCGAAAATGTGGGTCAATGAAATGAGAGCCTAATTTCACAATGTAAGAAGCAACAATTATTCTTTACATATGTCTTATTATTAGCCCGCTACCTTTGAGTTGAAAAATATAATATAATATCTAGTTTAATAAGATTTAAAAGTGAAATCGATGGCGTTCTACAGCTGCCATCTTGTCTTTTTGCATTCTCTCCCATTTCACCAACTCTGTGACGATATAAGTATCCATTTGATACTGGAGGCAGGCATTCTACTCCCTGTTCCATACTAAAGCTATTTTCGCCCGTATTTAGACTACATTGTCGTTCACCCGTGTACTACAAGTACCGGGTGAATCTTTTATCTACACCCTAGCCAACAACTGGTCTCGTACCATGACTAGGGAGTGGAAAATTGGACAAAAATGTCGCATCTGTTCACCCTTTCTACGTATACTGTGCACCATAGTTATTGTTAAGTCGTTGTTAATATACCTCACGTGCTATTCTATGTCTATATATATAGTATGTGAGAATAGAAAATATATATCATGTTCTTCTGTCCGCGTATATCATGTGCCGTACTATTTTTACGCCCTAATATCAGCGAAAAGGGGCATAGTAGACACACTCCTAATAAAAGTACACCTAAATAAATGTAGTTTATTTAGGTGTACTTCACCTAAATAGTGAAGTACATGTACATGGTACATGTACTTCACTATTTTCAGTATGCAGTATTTCCGATTCCCGTGGCAATTTCATTAACCTTTAAGACATAACATAACACATGCTTTTTAATACATGGGTTCTCTCTCTATATTGTAGAGGTTGAGCTAGGTCTTGGCGCGACAGTTACATAGCAACGCTTGCACACCCACCACTTATTGGATGACACTTTCACAGGTGTTGCAATGTTAACCAACGGTCTATTTAGGGGAGGGGTAGGGTGCGTTGGAAATGACAACCAATAAATTAGGATATTCCATTAATAAATGTCTTGGGAATGAAGTCCCCTTTTATTTCCTAGTGGGCCAGAAAATGTGAGTAGCGAGAAGCAGCTCACATCGATACAATGCCTAGATCCATTTATATCGGCTAATATATAAATGCATTTATTCAACATTTCTCCCGTGAATCCCAGCCTCCCTACCTGTGCCCACCCCTCCCCGTCCACTACCTGATGCTCGTCTATTTCACCTGTGAGGGTGTCGTCATTAACTATGCCGCACCGATAATTAAGGCGTCCAGTCAAGCGTTCACGCACGCGCAGCTTTCACCTATTGGGGATGGGGTACAAATACATCACAGTGTGAAATTGTTAGATTTACTAACAAGTAACACACTAACAGAACACATTTATCCGACACCCATTTACCGAAAATGTCGCTCGCGCGATTTCCGTCTCCACAGTGCTTTACAGGGAGTGTACTCTGTTGGACAAACAGCAGCTTCTCACGAAACGATTTCATTTACTTTCGAAAATGATCGACGAATTGTTAGTTCACGCGGGCCTTGTGCGCAAGCAGCGTCCACACACGCAGTGCTACACTGGCCGTAATGTAGTGACGGAGTAGCTGGAGAGGACCGCTTGGTGACTTAACCCCTCCCCCTCCCCTCACCCCCACATCACCCACCTGTCATGGACCTGGGAACTTTCCATGTGACTCAGCATCTGCTGGTGGAAGCTGCACTAATGATGATTAGCATCTGCGTTTTTTTTATTGCACTCCCCCACCGCTCCCTCATTATTATAAAGTAATCACGTGATTGTCGAGTGTGAGTATTACGGGATCATAAACAAGACACAGTGAGTTCCTCTTGGTTCGCTGACCGCACCAACCATCTATACCCTGCATACCATGATCTGTTGTTAGCTTCCCGCTAGGGGCGCCACATACGACTGATAAATGAACCGGCACTACGGCCCGATTTTATATGCTCAATAAGGCACTTATGGGAATAAAAACTTCGGCGGTCCTTTCCTTATTGCCAGGTCCAACAGTTACTGTCTCATTTTAATATGATTAACATGATTTAATATGAATTTCAGCTTCTATCAAGTCAAAATTAGTCAAATTATTTCAATCAAAGACTGTATGACTCATTCGAAATGTTGTCGATTTTAATTTTAAACCTGTATAATTCAATAAAAGCATTACATTTTCAAAACCTAAATATACTTATCTAGATTAGTTCTCCTCAAGTATTAGTGTTATTTAGACATTTATTGCTACATTGAAGGAATATTAAGTCAATTTATTAGGACCAAATCAGGTAGGTCTATGCCGCTCAGCATTTCAGTGTACATTAATTCCCATATTTTCACTTCAAATATCATTTTTAATATAAGTTACTCCAACCTCAAATAAAGTTGATTATAGCGATAAACCTAATATATTTATCTAAATAATATCGCAGAAACTCAAAACTATCAGGTTGTGCAACTTTAAATAAAGACACGCAATCCAAGACCAGTAAGGGCACACGCACGCTGTCCCACTCATTTCTCTGTCATTGTCAATACATCTACTCAGGGCTAGCGCCATTTCCTGTGTCGGATTACACACACTAATTGCCCAGTCCGTTGTTGACCTTCCAACGCTAATTTGCAACCGAAGTTGCAACAACCTGCCTCAAGCACGCGACTTCGTTTAAATAGATTGAAAGCTTCCCGGTAATGCAAGCATTTATGCCAGCCACCGTTCCACATCAAAACATTACCTGGAAGTGGCGGGTATGTGTGTATTGAGGACATAAACCCCTAACAAACAACAGTGTACTGAGGATGGTGGGTGAGGAGCCTATCCCAAGTCATAGTCTCACATCCATACAACTTTATACCTATGTCGCATGCAGTAGGAGCAGGGATTTGGCTAATTTGGGATATCTGAAGTTGTTGACATTCACGATTCAAGTTAATCACATTTCCATTGTTATGTAGTGGGGCGAAATCATTTTCGACTGTAAAAACTTGTAAAATGAATGCATGTGACTTATAAGCAATCCGATTAGTCGTCATATGCAGTTATTTTATTTATATCAAGGGTCGCAGTGATTCTGGTATATTTCTACACTTAAGTTTAACTGGCCATCTTTAGGTCCAGGGCTTACTTCTGTACTTGTCATATTGTCAAAATAGAAACAATTATCTAAGCCTGCGTTAAGGTATCACTATCAGTGTTTGCAGACTGACCGCTATATGCTATATCGGTATGCACTGCATTACGAACTGTAAACTCGGATATCCTTATCCGAGGATTGTCTAAATTAGACCAATCAACAATAGAAGGAGCAAATTGAGTGAAAGGAAAATGTTCTCTGTCGGCTGTCGTACATTTTTAATAACTCGGCCTAGTTTTAGGCGGGGGCGACGGAGCGCAGCCTGCTCGTCACACTTGGCGCCCCATGCCCAACCCGCGCCCCAAACCCGCAGTTTCCATAGTAACGGTTTCAACATCTGTTGCCCGACAGCGAGCTATTGCCAAGAGACTCGTCGTTGCTGGTCACTATGCGTGTCCATGGTAACGTAAACAACACCGGTAAACATGACCCCATTGATAGATTTGCTTTGGAACTTGTTGCGGTTTTTTATTTGGTTTATCATTTATAGTTCTTTCCTTTATATATATTTGTTCGGTGTTGGTTTATGCTGCCAGCTAGTCGCATACAGTGGTTAGGTTCCAAACGTTTGAATTATTAAGAGCTAATCTAATAACCCTACCGAACACATGCACCCTATGCACATTGGGCGTCTCCACGGGGACGTGTGGCGTGTAGAGCCCCTCCCCATACACACAGGCCAAGTCCTCGGGGAAACTGGGTGTTATAACCAAGCGTTAACCATGGCATCCTAGTTCAATGCATGTTGTTCACTTTTTGTGTGTGTTTTCTTTTTTTAGCGTATACCAGTAATACCATAGTCATTTCCAAAACATAGCTCATTTCTGGGCAATACAAGGACAGCAAATGTGTTGAGTATGGAATACTATGTTTACACAACTTAGCGCTAAATGTATTTCGCGTACATGTGACACTGGTGGCGCAAGTTGGCGGCAGTCTCGCGAACTAGTGTCGCCGTCGCTCATGTGGCTCTGCCATTTTACTTTTAAATCATCGAGTCAAGAAGGGCTGGCAAGTTGGATATGTGTAAGAGTGTCAGTGCTTCCATTCTCGCCAACGCACTGCAAAAACACACCCTTCCTAGACTGAGTGACAATCTCACAACGACATCACCGTGTTTTGTGTGATCTGATAGCGAAGCTTCGAGAAAGATATCGGCCCTAGGCCTAATGTCCGCCCGGCTGAGTATCTAGTCAGAACGCCAAGTTTATTCATTTAAATAAAATGTATTTTACATTCAGCCTGCTTCAGTTATTTACGATGGCATAACTATGGTGTTTGGTACATATTGTCCAGGTCAAAATAGATTTGCCTTCTTAGAACAAAGCACTTTCTCCCATAGTGCATGCAGTTGGAGGCGGATGTAACCAATTTCCCACGCTCCGTGCCCAGCAGTTAGTGGAACCCATTTCACTAACAGTTCATCGGTCGTATTTTACCACACTAAGAGTGACGTCACAGCGTCTTCTAATGTATTAACTATTAAACAAGTGTTGAATTGGCATGTTTAAAAAAAGAGTCGATACTATTCGCACGGCAGCCATACGGATAACTGATGAATGGCCGTTCGCACAGTGGCCGTGGAGATTTACGTAAGATGTAGGGAGTAGGTATGACGTTAGAGTGAGCGGGAGGGCAGGAGAGCGAGTGGGAGGATAGGAGAGCGAGCGGGAGGACAGGAGAGTGAGTGGGAGAGAGGGTGGGAGAAAGAGCAGGAAGGAGGGTGGGAGGACGGGACGTCAAGGAGGAGGTGGAAGAGCGAGTTGGAGGGGGGGGGGCTGCGGAGAGCTGGGGAAGGGCGGGAGGGTGAGTGGGAGAGAGGGTGGGAGAAAGAGCAGGAAGGAGGGTGGGAGGACGGGAGGTCAAGGAGGAGGGTGGAAGAGCGAGTTGGAGGGGGGGGGGGGGCTGCGGAGCTAGGGGGAGGGCGGGAGGGTGAGTGGGAGGGCAGGAGAGCTGCTGGTGGGAGGGCGGATGGGAGGCAGGCGGGTTGGTAGTGTATGGAAGGGAGAGTGGGAGAGCGAGTGAGAATTGAGGTTGAAGGTGTGTGCTTTGATAAAGCCCCAGTCATACTACGGCTTGCGACCACTTGCGACCAAAGAATCTGTTGCACTAAAACCCCCATTGCGACTTCCTTGCGAGGAAAACAACCTAGGTAAATGATCGCCGACCTTTGTGAGACCATTTTGATCGCAAGAAAGTTTTCAGTGCAGTAGCTACAACCTCCTTGTGACCAAAATGGTTGCAACGAGGTCGGCGACCACTGAGGACCACTTTGCGACCACTTGCGACCAACCCTTTTTGTGTGGTCATAAAGTGGTCGCAAGCCAGGGCCGGTAGTCTATCGCCATTTAGCTGCACGGCGGCCGTGCGAATAGTCATTTCCTTTTTTAAAAGACCCTCATCGTTTCCATTGTCCGGACGAGGTCTAATCTGAATCAGACGGCTTTAATAGTTTAACCTAATAGTAACTTTATATTAATGATGGCTAATCAATTAGTGTACGGCATGTAAAATTGTAACCTTATTAAACACGCCCCGTTATACAATGCATTTCTATGGAAAATCGCGACGTCAATCGCTGTCAAAATGATGCAGTGATGCGTTACGAACATGTGCCTTTACTGATATTACTATTAATTATAGAGACATTGAATTTTGTTGTTTACATCATAGAGTTCCCGTAAATGTCTACTGACGGTTGGCAGAAGTAACCAACAAGCATAGATAATAGTACTAGTGGCTGGGTTAGAATTTTGTGGAATTAATTAATTAACTTATTCATGATGCTTTGGAAGCATTGGACAGACTGTTCGCATGGCCACCATGCAGCTAAAGGCTCTGTCACACCTCGCTGGATTGGGGAAACGGAAAGAAACCAAACAAAGTCCGTTGATATCTGGCAAAGTCCGGTTTGTATCTGTTGCATATCCATTGATATCCGTTGATATCTGTTGATATCCGGCCCGTTCCATTACAAGTTTTGAGCACGCACAAAACTTGTAACGGATTGCGTTGGACTGACCTATGTGGTTATTATCCATTCCCCGTCTCTTCCCCATCCGTTACCATCCGTTACTGTCTGTTACCTCCATTACTGTCAGTTACCATCCGTTACATATCCATTACATGTCCGTTGCTGTTCGTTATAGTTCTTTTTGTATTCTGAATTGTCCGTTGGTCATTAGGTATGCTATCTACCGTTACCATACATAATCGATACATTTCAAGTCCGAATAACACCGGACTAGAATATTCTTTGTCCGGTTCTGTCCATTGGTCAATCCGCCATAGTGTGACAGGCACTTTACTGGCAGTAGACGATCCGAACGGCTTACCTAAACACACACGGCCAACCTCAATTCCTGCTCGCGCTCCCACCCACTCTCCCACCCGCTCTCCCACCCATTCTCCAACCTGCGCTCATGCCCACTCTCTGCCCGCTCTTCCACTTGCTCTCATGCCCGCTCTCCTGTCTGCTCTCTTATCCGCTCTCCTGTCCGCTCTGCTGCCCACTCTGCCGCCCGCTCTCCTGTCTGTTCTGCCGCCCGCCCTTCTGCCAGATCTTCCACCCGCTCTTCCGGCCCCTCTCCCATC
Organism: Branchipolynoe longqiensis; assembly: GCA_030323885.1. NCBI lineage: Eukaryota > Metazoa > Annelida > Polychaeta > Phyllodocida > Polynoidae > Branchipolynoe > Branchipolynoe longqiensis. The sequence goes on along the minus strand of CM059188.1, from coordinate 58,828,601 downwards.
TGCTCTCTACCCGTTCTCCCGCTTGCCCTTCTGCCCACTCTCCCGTCCACTCTCCACCCACTCTCCCGTCCACTCTCCACCCACTCTCCCGTTCACTCTCCACCCACTCTACCGTCCACTCTCCACCCACTCTCCCATCCGCTCTCCACCCGCTCTCCTATCTGCTCTTCCGTCCACTCTCCCACCTGCTCTCCACCCGCTCTTATTTCCACTCTCCCACCCGCTCTCCACCCACTCTTCCGTCCACTCTCCCACCTGCTCTCCTGCCCGTCCGCCTGCTTACTCTGCCTCCTGCCCTTCTGCCAGCTCTTCCTCCGCTCTCCCGCCCCCTGTCCCATCCGCTCTCTACCCGTTCTCCCGCTCGCCCTTCTGCCCACTCTCCCATCCACTCTCCACCCACTCTCCAGTCCACTCTCCACCAACTCTCCCGTCCATTCTCCACCCACTCTGCCGTCCACTCTCCACCCATTCTCCCATCCACTCTCTACCCACTCTCCTGTCCATTCTCCACCCACTCTCCCGTCCACTCTCCACCCACTCTCCTGTCCACTCTCTACCCACTCTCCCGTCCATTCTCCACCCACTCTCCCGTCCACTCTCCACCCACTCTCCCGTCCGCTCTCCCACCCACCCGCTCTCCTAACCGCTCTCGACCCGCTTTCCCATCCGCTTTCCACCAAAGACCCTATAACACTAAGATGGCTCACTCAGCCTGTACTGTGTAATCAAGAGAACAGCCAGCGCACCAGGTGGTGGGTTTGATCATTTTGATAGCATTTGAGCGTCAGAAGAAACCCTGCTGTCACTTGGTGGGTGTGTGGTGGGGGTTTAGGATGTGGTGGGGTGTGGTGGGGGTTTAGGGATGTGGTGGGGGTGTAGGTATGTGTGTGTTGGTGGTGTAGGACTGTGGTGGGTGGGTGTGCTGGGGGGTGTAAGTGTGTGGTGTGTGTTGTAGGGGTGTAGGTGTGCATGGCGGTGGTGTAGGTGTGGTGTGTGTGTGGTGGGACTCTAGGGGTGTGGTGGGGGGTGTGGTCAAGGTGTAGGTGTTTGGTGGGGGGGGGGGGTTTAAGTGTGTGTGGTGGATGTTTAGGGCTGTGGTGAGGGTGTAGGTGTGTGGTGGGGGTTTAGCGATGCTAAAGATTGTGAGGTGCCACTCTGCAAAACACCAACAACTCCACCACAAACCACCTACACCTCCACCACACACACCCTACACACCTACACCTGGACACCCACCATACCCACCTACACCCCAACCACACACACGGTCATCCCCCCCACACATAATGTGTTTATTGTGGCGGTGGTGGGTGGGCTGGAGAGGTGGAGGAGCAGGGTGGGGGTAGCGATGGTGGTGGCAATCCTATAGGAGTAGCAACACGCAACCAGTGGGGACCTCCCTCCTCCCCTGCTTCACCCCCACCCCCCTACATCAGGGAGGGAGAGGGGGTTGTGATGTGTGGTGTGAGAGCGCCGACTGAGGTGGGTGAAGAGGGGGAGGGGAGGGTGAGGAAGGGGAGATGGGAGGGGGAGGAGGAGGCGCAGAGGGAGGGGGAAGGGGGAGGGAGGTGTGGTGTGAGAGCGGCGAGTGAGGTGGGTGAGGAGAGCGAGGGGGAGAGGGAAGGTGGGGGGGGGGGAGGGGGCGGCAGAGAGGGATGGGGAGGAAGGGGGAGGGGAGGGAGGTGTGGTGTGGGAGCGCTGCGTAAGCTGGATGAGGACGGAGATAGGGAGAGAGAAGGGTGGGGATTGGAAGGGGAAGGGGAAGGGAAGGGCAGTGAGGCAGGTGGAGGGTGGGACGGAGGGGGATGGGAGGGGAGTGAGGGAAGGGGTGGGGGAGGGAGTGGGAAGGGCAGTGAAGCCAGGAGGAGGGAGGGTGGGAGGGAGTAGAGGGGGAAGGGTGGGGGGGGGGGAGAGCGGGGGATGGGGGGTAATGAGGGACCAGGCAGAAGGGACAACATCAGCCAAATCCAAATGACAGGCAATCTCTCTTTTTAAAATTTTAAACTCACCTTAAACACATAGGCCTTGTAAGTTGTAGGCCTATGTGTTTACATGTGAAACACCAGCCAACAGCCGAGCTGATCAAACCCACCACAAGATGGCAATGCAAAATTTACATTACCATGGGAGAGATAGGGAGTGAGCCGTCTTAGTGTTATAGGGTCTTTGTCTCCACCCGCTCTCCCGTCCACTCTCCACCTGCTCTTCCATCTGCTTTTCCCTCCACTCTCCCACCTGCTCTCCACCCACTCCGATGTCTACTCTCCCACCCGCTCTCCACCCTCTCTCCCGCCCGCTCTCCCGCCCGCTCTCCTGGCCGCCTTCCTGCCCGCTCTCCCAGTTGTTTTCCCGCTTGCTCTCCCGACCTATCTACTCTCTTCACCGTACGTAAATCTCCACGGCCACCCTGCGCATAGCCAATCGTCAGCAACCAATGCCATTCAGATGTGTGAGTCACGTGACAATGGCGTAACTGGTCACCATGTCTATACAGATAACACTTGCTAAGATACAATAGCCAATCAAATAAATATGAATTTAATCCAGATGAGTGCCATATGTTAAAAAAAATATATATCTAGCTTTAGTTTCGCCGATTTTACCTGCCGATTGTCAAATCCTTTTAATCAATCAGAAATAATTTATCTTTGTCTTTATGCTGTTATATCTACACGACTTAATGGCACCCATTACTGCTTCTTTAGCAATACCGAATTGCGTCTTAGCGCTGCATTCCATATACGCGTAATGCGCAATGCGTTACGCATTATGCGTTATGCGAATGCCAGCATTCCATATACGCGTAATGCGTATTGGGTTATGCGTCATGCAGTGAAGTATATAAAAAGTACATGTTTGCACTGTCCCATTATTCATATTTCTCATGAAGACCGTCTGTCCGTAATTATCAGTCGCCTCCTCTCCTGCATAAACCTACATGTTTGCACCGTCCCATTCTTCATATTTCTCATGAAGACCGGCTGTCCGTAATTATCAGTCGCGTCCTCCAGCCTCGTAGGTTTATGCGGCGGACCTGTTAGGAAGCAGTCTTCATGAGAAATATGAAGAATGGGACGGTCCAAACATGGCTCAGTTTAGCTTGCTTCGAGGGATGTTAGGACCATCCCAAATATGAAGACTGCTTCCTAACAGGTCCGCCGCATAAACCTACATGTTTGCACCATCCCATTCTTTATATTTCTCATGAAGACTGCTTCCTAACAGGTCCGCCGCATAAACCTACATGTTTGCACTGTCCCATTATTCATATTTCTCATGAAGTCTGCTTCCTAACAGGTCCGCCGCATAAACCTACATGTTTGCACTGTCCCATTCTTCATATTTCTCATGAAGACCGGCTGTCCGTAATTATCAGTCGCCTCCTCCAGCCTTATATCAATGGACAAATGCGACTGATGCTTTTCTGTTCGCACCACCTTGTCCCGGCTGTCCGTAATTATCCGTCGCCTCCTCCAGCCTTATATCAATGGACAAATGCAACTGATGCTTTTCTATTCGCACCACCTTTACGCATTACGCACCAATCGCTACATGGAGCGATCGGGATAATGGATTTCTGTCGCATTCGCATTACGCATTACGCGTGTATGGAATGTAGCTCATAGGTTTCAAGGCGTTTTGATTTTTTGTCGCATTCGCATTCGCATTACGCATTACGCGTATATGGAATGCAGCCTTTAATCTGTACACAAACACTAGGAGAGCGGGCGAGAGGGCGGGCGGGAGAGTGGGTGGGGGAAAAGCGGCTGCTGTCACCATGACTTTTTGTTTTCTTGAAGATTATCCTGCCTATATCATGGATAAGTCTTAATAGCCTTGTTTTCACCATTAGGCAGTTGGTCGATAGAAAGCGCGAGCCTACACTTTTACCAACCCAAGGGATGTTTAACCTCCCACAGCACATAGGCGTAGTACGAGGGCAACTGGCCTTTGATGACACTGTAAGTTGTTATACAGTGGTGGAAATCCAAATTGGCAGAGGTGGCAGCATGGGGAATCGAACCACCGACCTTCAGATTGGGAGTTTGACCTAGAAAAAAGACAGACACTCAATAACCGTCTCGCTCAGTCACACCCTAATACAGTATAATCCCGTTAAACCAAACTTGAAGAGAACCTAGAAATCTGTTTGGATTAACTGATCATTGGTTTAACCAAACCTTGGCTTCGACTTTGACTTGGCTTTGGCAAAAACGTGGGTGCATTATGAATGCAATATACAATGTTTGTGGACACTTAAACATTAACAACAAAAATGTATACAGTATAACCCCGTTAAACCAAGCTCGGTTAAACCAAACAATCGGTTAATCCAAACTTTTTTCGGCGGCCCGGAAAAATACTACCATTTATCATATAAAACACTCTCAGATGACCTTATAACCACATGAAAGTTTGGTTTAACCATACTGGAAGTGGCCTGGGCCTGACAATTTTGTTTGGATTAACCGATAGTTTGGATTAACCCACTTTGGTTTAACCAATTTTGTTATATAATAAATGGTAGTATTTTGCCGGGCCGCCGAAAAAAGTTTGGAATAACATGGGAAGCCACAGTGCTCTTGCTGATTCGGTCTGCTGATTATGGTAAACACGCGTCTGTCCAGAGAGCTGTAAGTGGTTAGTACACTTACACTTACACTTATCCTGTTTTGCTTAAGAAATTAGGCGTCAATGCCTGTTAGCAGGTTTGGCCTGTCTAAGTGGGACCTAGTGAAATTATAGTTTTCATGTGGCGAGCGCTGACTGTAGTGGTAATTTACCCAGTGCTTATCGAGGCTTCCTTTGAAAGAGTTTAAGCTTGGGCCGTTCACTACATCAGCTGGTAGTCTGTTCCAAGTGTTCCCGGCTCTTTTAGTATGGCTGGGCGCATAGCTGTTATAAAGGTAGTTAGTTATAAGATGGTCTTTACAGCGATGTGGTCTTTACAGCGATGTGGTCTTACTGAAAAGGTGGTGGTACGTCAAGAGTTGACTGTATAGTTGCGAGTGCATGGTGCTCACAAGCTGTCCGTTCTGATCCCATTCCACCCACCTGAGCAGTGCGCATGTTTCTGCTATTGACCACCACTGAGTGGTTGGGGTGGCGAGGTGGACGCTGCATTGTGTGCCGTGACAATAGAAGTTCAGTCAAAATTATCCGCTTATTTTCACCGCAAAATCCCGGGTTAACAGCTACTAACCAAGACATAATACATAGATAAATGTGACACAACCAACCTATGAACATTTCTAGTTGAATTGATGTGAAAGCATGTGCGATTTATTTTGGTGTGCATCTCGAAAATTTAACACAAGATGCTTCAGGAGTAATAACTTCTAGTAAATTACCTTGGTATTCCCTGCTATACAAGAACACATGCTTAATAAGTACATATATATATGTCACTTTTGCTTGAAGAAACTTATATTTTAACGGTTAACTTTGGAGATATTAAAAAAAAATTAAATGCACAATTAATTTGGGCGTGCACATACAAATTCTGACACCAGAGGCTTAATCAGTAACATATTATATTAAATGGACTTCTATGCAGCAACAGAATGCCTCATATGTACACCAGTATCTAAGTCGAATATGTAGGATTAAATCCATGTAATTGTTTTGGTTTCGAAAATTTCACGCTTTCATTGGGCCATTCAGTGTGTTATATTGCACTGTAAACGCGGGCATGGTCAGCTCTCAAATATATGAACTTTCACGGCTAAATATGACAAATACAATTTGTGTTTGTTAAATGAACACCAATGTAATCTGGCAGACAGGTCTTGCTGTATTGATTGATTGATTATAACTTGTTAGGTTAAGTGACTGGTAGGTCAATTGTCCCGTCATATTGGAACGTGACCCGAGTGATCAATACAATATTGACTGGCTTAACCAGGCATTGTTATTTTAGAGAAGAAAGGAAAATACTTACTTACAGATGGAGCTAGTGGTCTGGTTAACCGCAAAGGGTAGTGTGTGAAATAGTAATTGAAATAATAAAATATGGGAGTACAGTTGTTATTTATATTCACATAATGAATGATATATATATAATAGCTGTATTGTTGTATTTTGACATAAGTGTTATGTCAATATAGGTACATATTTCTATAATTCATTTAGACATAAATAATATGTGTATAAATATTATGCATGTCCACATTTAGTTACACATTATTATCTATTTTTGGTACATTAGTTGATTAAACTAAGGAAATTTCAATCCTGGTGTTATCCTAGTAATGCTGAATGATATGGTAGTTGGTGACACGTCTAAGATTTTAAGTTATTCGTTTGACTTGGTCAGGGTTCGAACCTGAGGGTTCAAAACGAGAAATGAGCTCTCAACTCACTCGGCCTCCCGTCTGGTATTTATAATAATTTATTTTTAAATGAACACTATAAACTGTTTCTTTTATGATTGATTCCATATCCCTTCTACTGCAATACATACTACCTATATATATAATATATATATATATATATATATATATATATATGTATATATATATATATATATATATATGTATTGCTCACTAAATATCGATTTGATCTTTCTGAGTGGACTTGGCGGGAACTTAAAACTATGTCAGCATGCACATGCCCGATGCACAAGTCACGGTGGGATGCTATTGATAGGCACTGGTGATGGATATGACTAGGGAAGTGTGTGTGGCTGACGTGAGGGGTGGCGTGACAAATGCCCATCCCTCGGTGAGACGGCGGGGTGAATAGTGCCCTGCTGCAGCAGATCGGCCAGGCGCTAAGGGGCTGGTCGATAAGAGGTGGCAAGGTCCGACCATTCACAAGCACCACGTGTTAGTGGGATTGGCGGTCTGCTCCCAACACACACCGCGCAGAGAGGCGCATCCAGGCGTTCTGTCAAATGCACTTTTTTAAACTTGTTTTCCTTGTCGGCTTATTTTGTGATCTCAGTTAAAGGGGCAGTAACATGACCAACGGAACTTTACAGAACTCTACAATTATCTTGATCGAATATAACTGTCCGTTGTTTGCATATCTTGAAACAACTTATTCGCTGGGAGTTTTTAGAGCGGAGTCACGATCCAGGGCCACTACAGTCCAACTGTGACTTTTAGGATCATTCAGCCCTCATGACCCTTCTCAGCTATTAGAGTGATGTAGGACAGGGAATACTGTACAGTTGAATATCATCTCTTTATAAAATAACCCTAAAACATGTTTGTCCAAAACATTTTGTAAGAATTTGAAGTTTTATAATCCAATGGTTTTTAAAATTTAATTTTGTAAGGATTTTAAATTTTATAATTCGATGGTGTCTGACATATCACATTGAAATGCAGACATTAGCTCAGTGTATCCATTTTGGAGTGTAATAATAATATAGCGCAGGAACACATTGGCTATGTAAGATCAAATCTAGGGGAAATTTTGGTTTCGAAGATTGGGTGCTTTGTTCGGATGCTGCAGATTTAACACAAGGTCGTTATTTAATTATGTTGCATCCTTCACTGTTCAGGTAATGGCTGACAGTGGGTTGCTCCTCCCACTGCTGGTGGCCATCTTGGTGACGCCGACACGTGTGTCAATTGGTCAGGGCGTCGTCACGATGGTGGCGCCCTCCTACGTCGTACGGGAGGGAGAGATGTTCGCAGTGCTCGTGCGCAAGGCGGGAACAGCTTCCAGTGAGATCAACGTCGTGGTAGAGGTAAGGCAGGGCTGCAGCAAATAATCATTTTGTTACGATATTTAGATGTATTTACTAACCTGAATGGTATTGAAAATAATCGGTAAGAATGGTCGAATGAGCGGAGTGCCTACTTCGCACGCAGAAGGTTTCGGCCGAGTGACACTATATAGGGTATTCTCGTGACGTCATCAACCGGATGCGCGGCCATTGTGGCGATATCAAACAGTAAACAACCCATAGAGTTTGCCAGTGCGCGCAGTGCAAAACGTCTATTTAATTCAAAATTAATAAAAATGCAAAACCCTAACCATATCAATTTAATATAATCTCTTTGGTAAACATGTTTTCTATATGTGTGCCAAGCGATTTGTTTCTAGGTGGTATCGTTGTAGAGATATTTCACTTTTTCTGTTTGAAGATTGCTCACAACCATTGACAATGCCTTGAGTTTGCCGGTATGCGCAGTGCAAAACGTCTATTTCATTCAAAATTAATAGAAATGCAGAACCCTAACCGTATCAATTTAATATAGTCTTTTTGGTAAACATGTTTTCTATATGTGTGCCAAAAGATTTGTTTCTAAGTGGTGTCGTTGTAGAGATATTTCACCTTTTCTGTTTGAAGATTGCTCACGACCATTGACAATGCATTGAGTTTGCCAGTACGTGCAGTGCAAAACATTAGTTTTATTCAAAATTAATAGAAATCCAGAACCCTAATCATATCAATTTAATATAATCGTTTTAGGAAACATGTTTTCTATATGTGTACCAAGCGATTTGTTTCTAGGTGGTGTGGTTTTAGAGATATTTCACTTTTTCTGTATGAAGATTGTTCATAGCCATTGAGTTTGCAGTGTGACAGCCTTTATTATTGTGGTTACTATCGCCACAATGGCCGCACTTCCTTTTAGCGTGACGTCAGTGCATACCCTATATTGACCACCTCCTACAACCTCCGCCGTCTACGCTGTAGCGCCGACAGATGGAGTCAGTGGTCTGGTTAACCGTAAAGGGTAGAGCATGAAATAGTTATTTATGTTGATCATTATAATTACCTTTAGCATTTGTCCTTACTGAGGGACGATCAAAAGTAGGAATACCAATATTCCTGCCTATTGTGCTTGAACTGCAATACCCCTATTTTGTGATATTAAACAGGAAAGGGCTCAGTGGAATTAGATAGGCGACAAGCTTTACGGCAAGGGACTTCAAATTGATTAATATTTATAGAATTCTTTATGATAGTTTCCCTTGGAGGGTTTCATGGCACTTTCTATTGCAGTAGACTGTTTGTACATATAACCTCCCTTATATTAGTGACCCATGGACCTACTCATATACATGTGCTAATCTATAGAGAAAGACAATCAATCTGTTCCTGGTCTACTTTACTTGAGTAGCTGAGAAGAGTAATTAATTCTGAGTCACCGTAATATTCATCTATTCATCCATGCATTTCATGCAGGGAAGGGATAAGTGCAATGGAATTACATAGGTTATATGGTACAGTCAAAGATGTTCAAATTCACTATTACATAGTGGTCAAAGTAAGCTTGGTAATACTTCCCCTGAGGAATATTTCAGTGAACTGCTTCTTTTAACCAGTCTCTATAATTATTAATCGATGAATCTAAGCTAAGCATTTTCAGTTCTATTTCATGGGGAAAACCTATTGAATTGCATAAGCATTCTCCGGCTTATGCAACCGTAGCAGCTGAGAAGGCTCATTAGAGTTGAAAGCCCATAAACGCTTGACCACACTGCTTCTCAGTTTCAATTGGGCCCTAAATGACTGTAAGAGAATAAGTAGGTTAAAGAAATACAAACCCACCCTACTACGGCTGAGGGCGTCGGTGAGGACGAGGTCGGCCCCAGGCTTGTGGAGGATCGCGAGGGTAAAGCAGCCCTCGGCCGCCATCAACCAGAGCTCACGCGCGCAGGTCCTGAGGGTGGGAGTCGAGGGAGGCGGCGGAGGTCATATTGTCGGTGTTCATGACGACGGTGGTCCCCACGACGTCATCGGGAGGTTCACCGCCTCCAGCTCGTGGATACTCGGGAAGCGGGCATGGAAGGTGGAGGAATACCCTCGGGCATAGCAGCGTCTCGGGGAGTAGGCCACCCCACCGGTGAGGCAGGAATCGCACTCGATGACGATCCGGCAGATCCCAGGGTCGCGGAGGAGGTGGAGGCCGTTGGAGGCACGTCCGTAAGCCACAAACCACCTGAGATCCCGGAGGGCCTCCTCCCTGAGGGGGATGGAGGCGAAGCCGAAGCAGCTGTGCAGTGCCACGAGGAGGCGGGCCATGAACTTTCTCGCGGGCAGGACGCAGCTGCCAACGTGGTTGAGGTGGCCGAGGATGCTCTGCAGCCTCTGGCGCCTGAGGGTCGGGCAGGCGATCCGAGCCTCACAGTCAGCCACGAGTTCGTCGACTTTGTTGGGGGCGATGCAGATTGTCATCGCCTCACTGTCGATGGCGAAGCCGAGCCAGGTGAGGCGAACCGCAGGAGGGTGGCACTTCCCCGAGGCGACCTCCAGGCCAAGGGCCCCGATGAGGGCGATGAAGCTGTCGAAGGCCTGGCGGGCCCTCAGGTAGGTGAGCTCACACCCGACAAAGTTGTCCACGTACACGGAGGGGCGGGGCAGGGCGTGGCGGGCCTGGCCGCTGGCAATGATGTGAGGAGGGGAGGCAGTGGAGATGTGAGGGGTGTGGACGGGGGCGTTATGTAACCGGTCACCGCCTGCATGGCGGGACGGGGAGATGAGAGGAGGGCGGGTGCCACCGGCCGTCTCGTGGGGGTTACGTAAGCCAGGGATGTGGCCGGAGGAGCGGCCGCCGCCCCGGGGGTTGCTTCCAGTGTCCTCGGGAGGACTACCGGTGCTCGGCGGGCGACGTCGGGGGTGGCAGGGGTGATGGCTGTGGCGAGTTGACGGTTGACGTCAGGTGTGACGTAATCAGGGGAGAGGCAGTTGTGGTGGCGGCGGGTGGTCAGGGGATGTGAGAGGGCCTCGCCACGGCTACCAAGGGCCGGTGAGGGCCCCCCCCCCCCTCCCCCCAGGTGCGGAGGGCGGCCCCGGGGAGGGGAGGGTTTCCCTGAGTGCTGAGCGCCCGGCCCGGGGGCGTGTTGCCGCCGCTGGACTAAAAATCCGGCGAGGCGATCGCGGGGGCGGCGGAGGCATGCTCCCGGGTCCGCTTTGTGAAGCTGTTAGGATGCGTCGCACATTGGCGCAATATGCGCATGCGTGGCGCCTCCTGGCGCCCTGCTCGCCGTGCGCCTCACCAGCGGGGGCGAGGTCGCACAAGGCGGGGTCACGGTTTCAGGTGGCACGCCGTATGCCTCGCGGGTGTAGGGGGTGCGGGGGTCGGCCTGGGAGGAGCGGGGCTGGGCAGTGGCCACGGGGCGGGCGGGGGCTCGGGAGGTTGAGGCTCGGGCAGTCACGGGGGCGGTGATCACATCCAGCTGGACTGCGTTAATGGCTATGGGATCGTGCCACCCAACCGGAAACCTCCCGTCGGCAATCCAGGCGAACACCGTCTCGGACGGTAGGCCAGGGATGGGTGACACAATCGCGCTGTACTGTGAGGTTGTGGTGGAGGAGGCCTGGCAGGCAATCCGAAGGGAAGGCGGGATGCGACTCGCGCATCTGGAGGGCGAGGTTGTATTCCTCCATGGTGGCCTCTCCCCTCTTCACCGCCTTACCCTCGGGCCCCCTCTCGATGAGGTCGTGGGGAAAGATGTATCCTGACTGAGGGTATACCTTTCCGGCATCCTGTGTTGCATGCCTCGGCGGATTCAAGGATCTCTCGGACCGCCTCGGCGGCGGAGGTGGGGGTGTGATCCGCGGCGGCTCGGAGGGCTGCAGGAAGGCGGGTCGCGAAGACGCCTGCTGGGTCGCGTGGGCGCCTTGTCGGGTGTAGCGTCTGTACAGGGGTGGATTTCCTGGTGGGCTGCAGGGGGCGCGGCGAGGTGGCGGTGCGTCGTGGGGGCGACGGTCCCGGAGGCCAGGGCCAGCTCCTGGACTATCTCTGCCAGTCGCTTCAGGGCCGACGGGGGCGTGGGGGCTGGCACTGGTGGTGGGCGGGGCGATGGCCATGGCCTCGACCAGGGCGGTGAGGCATTTCAGGGCGAGGGCATTGGCGTCCATCCTAGCGTCCACGGCGGAGGCCCAGGAGGTAGCCTCGGACTGGAGGCGGGAGGTAGATGAGGCCGGCGGGGCGGCCTCATCCTCGTGGTAGTGAAGGCATCTGTAGGCTGGCGACTCGGGAGGTTCGTGGAGGCGAGGAGTAGCATGGAGGCGAGGAGTGCGTGTAGGCGAGGAGTAGCCAAAGTAGAAAAAATGTAGGTGAGGCAGCAGGTGGGGGGGGGGGGGGGGTCTGGAGGCGAATAGCTGGGAGCAGCAGGGCGGCCGGCTAATAAGGCCGGGACAGGGGGGGGGGGTGTTATGTAGCTCAATGGTCGTTGGTGAGCCGGAGGAAGGAGAGGGGGGGGGGGCACTCCTCCTCCGCCGCAAATCAAACGCAATGCAAGCATTACGACCAATTATTAATCGATGAATCTAAGCTAAGCATTTTCAGTTCTATTTCATGGGGAAAACCTATTGAATTGCATAAGCATTCCCTGACTCATGCAACCGTAGCAGCTGAGAAGGCTCATTAGAGTTGAAAGCCTATAAACGCTTGACCACACTACTTCTCAGTTTCAATTGGGCCATAAATGACTGTAAGAGAATAAAGTAGGTTAAAGAAATACAAACTATGACTTGTCATATCCGATCCTGATAGGGTCAGCTTAGGAATAAGTTGAGCTGTGTCGGACTCGGCACTGTCCCGTTAAGGAAGCCGATGCCATTTTATTTTGAGAGTTTCGAGACCCCAATTCTAATGTGCACACTGGCCGCACACGCAGCCCACTCTTCATTCAGGCAGGCAACAATCATTCACGAGCAAATTGTCCTAACAAATATTGTAATTAAATAAAATATCACTTCCTACATGTGTGTTCTTCAACCCCCTCATCTTGTGCCTAAGATGTTTACACAAGCTATGCGCGAAAATACATACATATACATAAATATAGATGTTTGCATGTATGAATGTATATATATATATATGTATGTATGTATGTATGTATGTGTGTATGCATGTATGTATGTATGTATATATGTATGTGTGTATGTATGTATGTACGTATGTATGTATGTATGTATGCATACATGCCTCCATCATTCACTTGCAAATTGTCCTAACAAATATTGTAATTAAATAAAATATCACTTCCTACATGTGTGTTCTTCAACCCCCTCATCTGTGCTAACTTAGGTCACCCACACCCTGTCTTAATTAGTAACCATGGTAGCCCCCTGGGGGAGAGGCGGTGGTGGGGGTGGGGATGGGGAGAGGAGGATGCACTCAGGTCCGGTCATAGGGCTGACCAGGGGTTCAGTGACAGACACACAGCACACATTTAATGTAAATTCAATCCTTAGTTACTCTTAAATAAAACACCAAATGTAGCTGAGAGTCACTTAATTGGTGAAGCAGGTTTGTCTCTTTCTAGTCATATCAATATTTATTACCCCAACAAACAGGTTCACTGGATATAGGTGATAACACATTTTCCTATAGTAAAAGCCTACCAATTAACATACTAGATTGCATCAACGGACCCGATTGTACCAACAGACTGTCAATTCAGGTGTTTCCCCAACCTGACAATGAGCAAGCAGGCCCTGCGTCCCACGGGCCGTGGTTGCCAGGAGGGGAAGGTGTGTGGGTGTGGGTGTGGGTGTGGGTGTGGGAATTAGCTCCCCTCTCCCACCTACACCACCCTAGGATCTCCTCTCACAACCCAACCCTGCTTTCCGAGCTCCACTGCCCCCTGGGGCCCGCTGCCTGTTTTACACAGACTTACCCGACCACGTTAAATAACGAAAGTTTGCAGCAAAACCAAGCAAGTCATCCACCCATATAAAGACTTTCTCAAAACAGCCAAGAAGTGCAAGCTGAAGTGATATGACCAGTTCTCATGATCCTTTGCAGTTGCAAAGACCATCTTGCAAGGAAATAAAATTGTTCGTTTGTCGGGGTTTTACATCCAGCTAGAGACTTGTGACAATCTGCATTCATGGTGAATTCCTCACTGGGACACCAGACTTTCGGCACCATGACCTGATATCCCATTCAGTTGCACTATCCTGATACTGAGAAAACCAGTCCTTGCCCTATCTTTTAAATGTCGAATGTCAGGTTAGATAGGTAGCAGTAAGTATCGATTTTGTAAGTGGTTGATTTGACTCGGCCGGAGTTGGAACCTACGACCTCTGACACGGGTCGGGGAGGGGAAGGTGGTGGGCAGGAGACGGGGTGAGAAGAGAATACTGTTGACAGGACTTTGTGACTGCAGGGAACAGTGAGGCACGGACAGTCGTTAGTGGTGCCCCGACAATCCTTTCAAATGATGCAAAGTGCAGTAAACACTACTCACTCAGGGAATCCCAACATTGTAGTAGACCTTTTCCGTGGAACACCCATAGTCAGCTGCTACCCACAACAATAGCTCTTGTCATTGCCATCGGATGGCAGGTTGGTAGTGGAAGCCCCCCTATAACAGTATAATACCTTTTCTGCCGAGCATGCTGCACAGTCACCCACACCATTCGTTCTTCCACTGCCACCAGAGGACTGTTTGGTAGTGGAAATCCATTATAGTACCTTTTCACGAAGCATGCTAGTTGAGGTGATGATACTCACCACATTAATTCTTCCAGCGCCCTCAGAGGGAAGCTTTTTGTAAGACATTTTCCAAAAGGCATGCTGCCCTGTGAACTGCTACTCACTACATCAGTTTTTCCACTATCCGCAGGTTGGTGGTGTAAATTCTCTACAAGACCTTTCCCATAGAATGTGCTACACAACCAAATGCTACACACATCATTACTCTTTTACTTGTGTCAAAGGGGGCTTTGGTGGTGGAAATCCTCTAGACTAGGATACTGAATAGTGCAGCATGTTTTGATTGGCCCTCTAGACTAGGATACTGAATAGTGCAGCATGTTTTGATTGGCCCTCTAGACTAGGATACTGAATAGTGCAGCATGTTTTGATTGGCCCTCTAGACTAGGATACTGAATAGTGCAGCATGTTTTGATTGGCCCTCTAGACTAGGATACTGAATAGTGCAGCATGTTTTGATTGGCCCTCTAGACTAGGATACTGAATAGTGCAGCATGTTTTGATTGGCCCTCTAGACTAGGATACTGAATAGTGCAGCATGTTTTGATTGGCCCTCTAGACTAGGATACTGAATAGTGCAGCATGTTTTGATTGGCCCTCTAGACTAGGATACTGAATAGTGCAGCATGTTTTGATTGGCCCTCTAGACTAGGATACTGAATAGTGCAGCATGTTTTGATTGGCCCTCTAGACTAGAATACTGAATAGTGCAGCATGTTTTGATTGGCCCTCTTGACTAGGATACTGAATAGTGCAGCATGTTTTGATTGGCCCTCTAGACTAGGATACTAACTAGTGCAGCATGTTTTGATTGGCATTCTAGCACATATATCATACATCTTCATTCGTTATTTTGTGCTACCTAAGAAAATCACATCATATGGTATCCACAAATTCATTTTGGGCCATATATATTTTTGTTCCACCTGCATTAGACAACAGAACGTGCTAAGAAAACTGATTTAAACATGATGATGATCATTAATATATCATTTGCCACACCCCAGAGACTACTTATAATTACTCAAATTAATCCAGAATGTCATTATTATTCATGATTAAAAACAAGCACTATGCCCATATATATGTACTGTTTGAATTTAAATGTGAATGATGCTGATACCTGGTGTTAACGTTTTATTATAAGTATATATTACATATAATGTTCGTGGGAAAGTCCGTGTTTGTTAAATGTGATACCTGTCAGGTTTCTAGGTTGGTAAATGTTGGTAACACATGCGTAGTGTGCGCATGCGCCATTGTGGTGGGTGGTTAGCCGTACAGCACAAGGCACGTCTTACAAACAGTTCATTTACAAAAAGTAGGCGGGAACATTGTCTGGAGGAAGGCAGTCAAATGTGTTGTCAGTCCGCAGTTCTGCATAACCATATCCACACGCAACCCCCCCCCCCCCCCCCCCCACCCCCACCCGCCACTTTCATTCAAGTACCACCTCTCGAATGGTCCGTTAAAACTACATGGCTGCTATGTTACTAACTACGTAACTATGGACGCACAGTTGGTGTCGAGTTGTTAGTAAAGAGCGCCACCTGTCGGCACTGTAACGAGGTAGGTAACCAAAGCAATGCGATCCGTGGGGACCGGGAGTCCCTGAGTCAGGACCCACCCGGCACGCGCTCGGTCCACCTGCACTAACTGCTTTGTTACACACGTATAGATAGTGGCACCAAACTATAACATAAAAACTACTTTGTACTATCTATCCCCTATGTAACAAGCCAAGCAGACAATTAAAGAAGCAAAGCAGCCATACAAGATTTTGAATAAGTAATTTAAGTAATAATTTAAATATTTAAAAAGTATTACAAAAGTATTTAAAATAAGTATTTTAAATAAATATTTAAATAAATATTTGAATAAATATTTAAAATAAATATTTAAAATAAATATTTAAAATAAATATTTAAAATAAATATTTAAATAAATATTTAAAATAAATATTTTAAACAATACTTTGAATAAAATATTTAAAATAAATACTTCAAATAAGTATTTGATATAAGATGTTAATATGTATTTCAAATATGCCTATTTATTTTTAATACATACTTTTGATAAATAGTTAAATTGATATTAGTTTAGATAATTGAAATAACGCGAGACCGACAGACTTTAATATTGGGATTTATTACATATTTTTCTTTAGCTGTTACATGTCCGATTTTTGATGTCATGATTACGAGGCTTACAGAACTTGACCCCACTGAGAACAATAAGTATGGGTGGGTGGGATGGCTTTAAACCAAATGGCGTAGTAGATGTTGAATAGACCGCAGTCGAGGCCAGAGTGAACCAAAAAGGCGGCTAGTTATTTAACGTTAGTTTCTACGCTGGGTGGGAGCGTAAAGGCGCCACAGCGGCGAAGTTCAGATGCTTTGTATCCATTCGTAATGAGACGTCGGTCACACGCATTCAATCAACCATGTTTTCGTAACATGCACAATTGAAATAACGCGAGACCGACAGACTTTAATATTGGGATTTATTACATATTTTTCTTTAACTGTTACATGTCCGATTTTTGATGTCATGATTACGAGGCTTACAGAACTTGACCAAAATTTTTAGCTAGAGTTCTGGGAGCCGAGGAAATCGAGTGTCTCGGGACATATGCGTGCACTGCCCCAGAGGTCCAATGACCCAGGTCCTTGATATCCTGTAGTGATGAACCCAGGGAGGCACAAGCCTGAGCCCCACCTCGACGAAGACTATGCAGGGTTATGGCACCTGGTGCCGGGTGCCCCTGCGAGGCCAAAGCCAGCCTAAGTGTGTCGAGTCGTGCTCGTGGTCGTAAGGGAAGGCCATCGGTCGTGATGAACGCAGGGCCTCCGAAGTAAGGCCTCCGAAATAAGGCTGTGTCCTGGACACGTATTTGTTCCAAGCCCGGACTAGGATTGGGGTGAGGGCGTCATCGTGGCTGACAGTGATCGGTGCTAGGTTGAGTTCAGACATCATTTTTTTCGCGAGTTCTGCAGCTGCAGTATCGAAACTCATACGACTGAGTGCGTCCGCCAGGACCAAGTCCCTACCCGGTTTGTGTCGTATGACCACGTCTGTACTAAATCTTGCGGCAAACAGCCAGATCTGCCGGGCGCAAGCACATATTATGTGGTCTCGCCCAGATCCTGTGCTAAGGACCTGCTGTGAGGTGGCGTTGTCAGTGTTTATGTATATAGTATAGCGGTGCGGTTCTGGCGGCGCCAGATTTTTGAGTGCGACTACCAGGTTGATCGCTTCCAACCTAGCAATACAGTGCCGCTCGGCGATGAGAGCCCGCGAGTATTCTTCCGCGTAGAAGTACGTGGGGGAGTGTGCGCCTCCGGCTTTTAGTGACGAGTCGCACTCAATGGTCCACCCTGTGCGCTCCTCCGCGGGTAGGAGGACAATACCATTGGAATGTGCTGCATATTCCGTGAACCATGAGACATCAAGTGTCAAGTCCTCTGGTACCGCGTGTTTGCCCCTGTAAGGTGCCGCTCTGAGTGCTGCCAGGATACGGGACATGAATCTTTTCGCCGGACGTATACATTTCGCAACGTGCTGTAGTTTCCCCACCAGACGTTGTAAGTCTCGACGGGAAGCAAACTTTTTGTCTTTCCATGCCTGACATTCATCTATTACTTGTTGTAGTTTTTCTTCTTGGATTTTTACAGTCATATCCTTCGTAGAAATTGTGAAACCCAGCCACTCGACCTCGGTGGAGGGAGGGTGGCACTTGTCCAGGGCGAGATCAAGACCCAAGTACTTGGCCAAGCGGAACAGATCTGCATAAGCCTTCTCAGCCTCTCCCTTCGTCGCCGCCGCCCCCACAAAATCATCTAAGTAACATAAAGCATGATGGGCGCGCTTTCTCATTAAGTAGACGACCGCATTCGTTGTGCGGGCACATGCGATTGAAGACATGTGGCAGCCAAATGGAGGGGAAATGTCAATGTAGATCTTCCCGTTTAAAGTTATGCCCAGCAATGGGGCAGACAGGGGGCAGGCCCGGGGTTGCCTATACGCCCTGGTGAGGTCTGCACACCATATGAATGCTCCCTGTCCCAGTCTGGTTACCTCATCCGCCAAATCGAGGATGCCCGGGAGGGTGTATGTTGCTGGTTGTCCCTGATATTGAGCCTTCCTGATACCTGTGTTTACACTCGCTCCACCGGGGAAACTCAAGTCGACTATGATCCTCCTTTTATCGGACCTCTGTTTGGCCCGAGTCATGAGAGGGCTGACCTGGGTCCAGGGAGTGAAGGGAAGCTCCTTGAAAGGACCCAACATTGCGCCATGCCCAAGCTCCGTGTCAATGTAACTCTGCATGTGGGCTACGCTTTCAGTGTCCGTGTGGTGGTTCGCCTTTGATGATACAGGAGGCTTGTCAGCAGTATAGTCCACAGGCCACCCAAATTCCATGAAATCAGGCAGCTGTTTGTCATGATAATCCTTGAGCAACTTCCTCCAGGCCCTGATTTTTAGGCCCGAGGGTATTGCTATGCGTTGGCCAATGTAGTTTGGAATGGCTGACAAACGAACCTGGGTGTAAGTTGCCATGTACTCACGGTGATTTACCCAAAGTTCGTCGTCAGTGAACGGCCAGATGGTATTGAGGGTATGTCTGTATGTGGCCGGGGTATGAGGTGGGTCATAGTGAGGAGTTTGGTCGACCGATATCATGTCGAGTATGTGATCGATCCCATCCGTATCGACGTGATCCTCTACTAGGAGTCTGTCCAACGGCCTATCATCACACCGCGGTGGGCTTCCGTGAAAGAGCCGTTTCGCCTTGTCGTATAATTCACATTGGGTCACCGTATGAACGTGTGCACCGCCTACAACGGCCCCGAGAGTGCCCGCCGCGCTGTCTGGCCCATCTGCGATGTTGCTACAATGACGCACGGCGCGGCCATTTAGGTCACCGGCCTCGCCGCCGTCGCCCTTGGTAACGGGGTCATGTCGGTTCCCCGTGTGCGCTGTGATTGACGTGACCTCCATACACTCTGCCCGCTCCTCGCGTGTAGCTGTGACGTCATGTGCCGCCGCCGGCGGTTGTATGAAGTCGTTGTTGATTTTGGCTGCCTCGCAGCGGATGAATGTGGATGAGGGGATGTTTGACTCTTGCTCTGCGAATGTTAGTGCAGACGCATGACGCTTATGTGTTGTTTGGGTGTCCATGTCACTTTTACGCTTTCTTAACTGTTGTATGATGTTGCTGTCTTCAGGGATAGTAGTCAACTTTACCCCATTCACACTTCCCTTGCACGGTGTTAGTACTGTTAAATTTACCCCGTTCACATTTTCCTTGCACGTTGATGGAGGCTTCTGTAACTTCGATTCCTGCATTATTTCTTGGTGCTTGCAAGTTGAACTGCGCGGGATCAGTACAACCGCTACCTAAAAATCCTTCTTTTCTTTGCTGGACCATTTACTCTATCTAAATACCTTTTCTTATTGAAGCATACCTTCTCTTTATGTGCGTTAGCACACTTATACTTGTTGGCACACCAGGCACACAAGTGGGCTTTCCTGTCGGGCTGCAAGCCATGCGATGTCGGAAATCCGCAATCTTCACCCCAGTTCCACTGGTTGCACGGCTTTCCGTCGACTTCTCTGTCGTATGACGGGCGTGTGTGGTCGGTGCTGGCTTTCCCCTCAGAACCTGCGGCTGATGCCGCAGTTGTCGCCCCATCATTTCGTCGGGCACTGCGTGAATTTTGCTTTGATTTTTCAACCCTGTTCCCGATGGCACAGACGTCCCGCTGGACATCCTTGATCGCGTATGCATCTTTCCAACCCTTGGGAAGACGTCCGTCTGCAATCATTGTAAACACAGTCTCCGACCATTGTCGGCACGTATGCCAGTCCCAGTTGGCGGCCATGACCGAGAGCTGGTACATATGTTCACCAATCTGGCCCGACCAGCCGTAAGGTAGTTTCTTGTCCTTTGACATTCTGTACAAAGCCGCAAAATATTCATGCCACGATGCCTCCTCCAACCCAATCCTCTCATTTCGACTTCCCCTTATGACATATCTGTGAGGTGCTAAAATATTGGTACCTCTGCGTTTTCCCAATGCCGAGCCGGCTGCGACGAGTAATTCGTTGACCGCGTCGGTTCCTGCCACATCACTGTCATCCATGTTAACTGAAAGGCCGGGGTTGGACTGGTATCGCCTGTCGTTATGTTCACGATCATGATGCCGGTCGGGTCTATGGGATGCGACCTCACTTCCCGATCTTCTCCGTCTGTCGTCGTCCTCTTGGTCGTCGTGATGTCTCCCCGTGTGACGAGGTGACAGTGAACTTGTACGCGTACGGTTGCGTGGCCTGTGTCTGCCTGCACCGTCCGGGGTGCCTTGAGGTGACATGGCAGTGCGAGGCGATAGGTGTCTGTGACTGCATGTTGGGGTGGGCGATCTGGACCTCTGTCGCCTGTTGACTCTCTTTGTTATGTCGCTGCGTGGCGGAGTGGGAGATCTAGATCTCCGGCGGCTGTCGACCCTCTTTGTTATTTCATCGATTCGCGCGTCGAACCCCTCTGACAAGTCGGAGATTTGCCTCTGTATCCCCGCAAGAACAAATGCAAGAGAAGCCTGTGAAGTCCCCTTATCTTCCCTTGCCGGTGTCCCTGGGACAGAATCGGTACTACCATTGCTCTCTTCGCGCCGTTCCATGGTACGGCTTGAACGAAGTTTGGCAGGTGCGGTAATGGAAGAAATGACAACTGACCTCGGTCTTCCTCGCCCTTTTTTCTGTTTCTTTGGTGTTGTGGTTGCAGTCCGAGGTGGAGTGGATTCTCGGGTCCGTTTGGAGCGGGCTTTCTTTGTTGCCGGCATGGTGCGTGTTGTGACTTTAAACCAAAACTTTAAACCAAATGGCGTAGAACCAAAAAGGCGGCTAGTTATTTAACGTTAGTTTCTACGCTGGGTGGAAGCGTAAAGGCGCCACAGCGGCGGAGTTCAGATGCTTTGTAGCCATTCATAATGAGACGTCGGTCACACCCATTCAATTAACCATGTTTTCGTAACATGCACAATGTGATCAGTTGAGTAATGTCGCCATCTATAGTAGGACACCACTTTATATGTGAAAATATAATTATATATATTTAAATATATATATAAATTTTACCTCGGTACTAAGCCTCGTGCTACTCGTAGCTGAGGGTTTGTTTGTTTGTTGTTGTTTTATGTCCTAGCAACATCTAAGGTCATATCAGGACGTGTACCGACTTGTGACAGTGTGCACTCATGGTGACTTTATAGTGCTGTCCCACTGGGAAACCCAGCCGCCGGCACCATGACCTGGTATCCCACTCAGTCACATTATCCTGGCACTGAGCACACCAGTCCATGCCCTATCCTAATAATGCCGACTGCCTGGCTAGGAAGCGACAAGTATCAATTTTAAAGTCATTGGTTTGACTCGACCTGGACTCGAACCCACGACCCCACGATCTACCAGCACGGGAGACGGACGCTCTAACTCATTCGGCCATCCCGTCTGGTCTCGTAGCCGAGGGAGAAGGAAGCACATCCGGGTCCAACAATTTAGCATAAATCCAAACACAGCGACACATGCTATATATAGCTATATATATTGTGGCTACAGATTTTGTAGCCTATATTGACGCGCCAGTGATATCAATTCCAATTAGTTTATATCCACCTGGAAACTACGTGACGTAATTTATTTGCAAAGCATTAAGATGCTTCTCGTGCTTCACATATTCTCACCTATGCTCTTTCAAGTCTATCATAATCGTTGTAACAACATTGTTTATCGACTAAAGATATAACAAAGAGTGGTTTATTAAGTCAAGTTATTGTATGTTTGATAAACTACTTGGAGAATCATTGATACCATGAGCCCAAGCCCGTGGTGGTTGGTTTCACGCTGGCATGGAATAGGGTATTTGGATCCTTGTGTGGGCAACAGGGATCCAGTTTCACATTGTGGTTTGCTGTTGTTAGGAATATGCTATTTTTATTTAATTTCTTTAAGCAGGGGAATCTTAATCACGGACAATTAGTTTTCCTCATTCCACTGCTCCTTGCCCTATCCTAGTAATACTGAGTGTCAGGTTGTCAAGTATAAAATGTGTAAGTCATTGCTTTGATTTTGTCAGAGTTAGGACCTATGACTCTTTGCATGGGAAGCGGGTGTTCAACTCATACATGTAACACATCTAGTTGCTATTGCCATCGCCAGGTATATTTTGCTTAATAGATAAAACTGCAAAGAAATGGCCGGCACATTTCTGTCAACGACGTGCCTAATTGCCATCCTCCCCAAACAGCACTTCTGCAACGTCTCGAAGCTGCACACCACGACGTACAGCTACACGTGTCAACCCGTCTGTGGCTGACTTGGGACTTCTACGGCACATGTATATCATGTCTCACAAAACTCTTTAATTTGAATGAGTGCACATTGGGTCATACAAAACATTACAATGAGAGGAGGTCGATAACTTCTACATTCCGCGACCAGACGGGGTGGCCGTATCAGTAAGAGTGCAGGCTTCCACTGCATTCGAATCCCGGCCGAGTCAAACCAATAACTCACACAATTTTACGTGTCACTACCTAACCTTGTGCTCGGCACTACTAGGATATGGCAAGGAGTCGCTAGCTCAGTATCAGGATACTGTGATTGAGTGGGATATCGCGTCATGGTGCCGGTAGCATGATTTCCCATTGGGGAAACACTATAAAGTTGACTTGAGTGCGTCGGTATATGTTTCTTGGATGTTTCTGGGACGTAACACCCCAACACACACACTCTGCCACCCACACTCGACCTTTACCGTGCGCTGATCTCATCCCGACACCTTTGTAGATCCTCAGCCCCAACTCGCACGGTGGCCAGGACTTCTACGGCACGTCGCAGCCTACCGTCATGCCCGCCGGCACGCCGGAAGTGGAGCGCAGCGTCTACTTCACGGTGCGCGACGACGACATACCGGAACCGGATGAGACGTTCACCTTGCGGCTCAAGGTCACCAACGGCGACGGGGTCGTTGGAACGCCGGTCACTGCGACTGTAACGGTGGCCGCCAACGACGACGCATTCGGAGTTTACTCTTTTGTTGAAGTATGTTTGCGCCATGTACCCTTAACTAGGAACAACAACCAGTGCTCAAAACTGCATAATCCATTGTCTTCAAAATTGATGTTAATTGTTATATTATTTTATTTTTCATTTTGTAGATAAATATATTAGGTGGACCATTGTGGCCGACTGTACTTTAGTTGGAAGTATTTATCAATATAATTGGCCAACTTTGGAAGAATACTGTGTGTGTGCACACCAGTTGAATCCAGGTGCTATATGCCTATTTCTACATGAACTAGGCCACATTGCTACCCGTAAACGCCAGAGAGTTTTGATATTCACAAGGGGAAAAACCCCAAAGGAATGGATTAATGAGTGTACGAGTATTTAAGTTAGGTATGCAGAATCAAATCTAGATAAGTGCTTTGGCTTAAAAATATTATACACTTTGCTATGAACTTCTTATAAATATTATCCAGCTTTAGCCACGGTGTGATCTCGTTTGCAAATCTTATTTTGGCATATAGTCACATATTTGCAAATTCATGCTCTATAACGTAAATGATATCCCATATTAATATAACAAAGTAAATATTTTATTATGTTATTCTATTACTTTTTTTATTAGTCATTTGATTGGCGACTGTATTTTATTATTCCATGTCGAACATTGTTCCGTTGGATTTGTCTGCGCCACCCAATGTCTTACATCATGTCACATTCCCGCCTCCAAACCTCAACAACTCGTTAAAAAGAACCCCACAACAATACTCAAAACTGTACTCACACCTACCTGTGTGCTTGTGTATTATATATATGTACGTATACACACACATATATATATATATATTATACATGTACACACACGTAGCCATAACGCATATTGAGGCTGGAACCGCCAGTTGGTTCTAGAACTGAACATGATATTCAAACTTGCCCGAGGCTGATTGGCATCTCCAACACTTCCTCCAGGTGATGCCCAAAGTGGTGACTGAACCCAGCTCAGCCATCTTCAACATCCGCCGGGTCGGGGGCCATTTCGGAGACGTCACAATCACCTACGAGGTAAGCAACCTCTACACCAAACTGCACACTTAAAATAGCAAGACTGCGGCCAATTATTGACTATCTTTGGAAAATCAATTGAGGATACTTTCTCCTATCATTCCCTTTCTTTGGTTCCAGTAATTTTATTCCTCTGAATAACATGTCAGTACTGGGGCATGGGTCTTCCAGTCCCACACTAAGCAAAGTTATAACGATATAGATGGAAAGTCCAAAGAAAATACAGAGCAAGTCATATATATATGAATTGAACAAGCACTGAGTGAGACAAACATAAAGCACAAGTAGACGGCAGTGAGCGATGTTACATTTGTGTCGTGGGATGAATATGCACTGAGAGCAGGGTTCAAGCCCACACTCCTTGCCATTCGGGGGCACCTATGCCCCCTATCCACACCTACCTGTATGTAGCTTCTTGCCTGCGAGGTCAGCTCAGACTACTGCAATAATAAAAGCCTATTTATTCTGTGAATATAAATAAAGAGTATCTGTACTATAGTAAATCATCACAACATTGTCGTTAGGTGATTGGAGCCAATAGTGAGGCTATGCCGGGAACTGACGTGGCACTCTCTACCGGCAGCGTCCACTTCGTGAATGAGCAGACAACATCGGCGCTCCGCTTGACGGTCAACCAAGACGAGGTGAGTAGAAGAGTCCATTTCCACTGAGCAGTCTTTAGACCCTAGAATATACATATATATATGTATTTTACCTCGTCCTCAACCTCTTGGCTATTTATAGCCCAGTGAGATATAGCACTCCCGCCTGATCAATTTGCGTTCCCAACTCACCGTGAACGGACACGCGAATGGTGAGCTCCGGTCTTCTAGAACAACCTACACTACCTACATTACCAAAGGATATTGGATTATTGAATATTACTAAAAGCCCAACATAGTTGGCAACCTTCTTTAGAGGTTTAGTTATGGAGAGCTGCATTTGGCAAGCTCTGGAAGTTATTCTAAATTGTGTTGGTGGCCACCGGTGGAGCGGGAGCCGTCGGTGGTGTTGTCGGTGGGATTTTTTTAACTTTTATTTTTTTTTATTGAGGCTGTATTTATACTGTCCATAGCATATAAGCCCGGGTACCCAGGCTTGTTTTCAATGCTGGCCAGTTGTAGTGTTGGTGTTATCTTACCACACAGTGGCTGCTGATAAGGTATTTGATTGCCTGCATTTCAGTAGCAGATAGATAATTGGTTGGTATGGTTAATAGCCTATGTTAGTTTTTTTGGATTTTCTTGGTATATATGTATTTATTTTTCTACTCTTATTACTAGACTAGCCTACTCCTATTTACATATCATAGGCTTGTACGTAGCTGTGTGGTGTGTTATCTGGCTACTTTTGGCATGGTTACCTTCCATTGGGCGTCCCGCTGGTGGGCCGTGACATATCACATGCCCCTTTGCGGTGCAGCTTAGTGGGGGTTTCCTAGCCTTATTTTGCACAGATATTTTTTGTAAGTTTTTAAGTCAGGAATTTGTCGTTCCTTTACCGTTTGGGCATTCCACACCTTGGCAGCCATTTCCAGCATGCTTCTCTCATGATCTTTTATTTGGCTTCTGGTCTGCTTTAGTAGTGGCGCATTATTTGCTCTAGTAGCCCTTTGTGGTTTTGTTAGAAGTTTAATGTTTTGACCATAGCTATATGCTAATGTTTTCAAATGAATTATTCTCCTATTTTCTAGTAATTTCACTTTGGTTCTTTTGTGTATGGCATAGGTGG
This sequence comes from Branchipolynoe longqiensis, assembly GCA_030323885.1. NCBI lineage: Eukaryota > Metazoa > Annelida > Polychaeta > Phyllodocida > Polynoidae > Branchipolynoe > Branchipolynoe longqiensis. Next base: position 58,802,328 of record CM059188.1, on the reverse strand, counting down.
GGTTCAGCTTGTCTACTCTTAGACAGATTTTTAGGGCTCTGTTCTGCAGTGTTTACAGTTTTTTTAGTAGTTCTTTTCTCGCACCCATGTAGTTTACATCTCCATAGTCAAAATAGGGGAGCACCATGCCCTTGAAGATTTTTATTGACATTTCTTGTGTCATGTAGTCTCTTAGCTTTGCAAATAGCCACAGTTTGTGGTTTACTTTTTGTATAATTTTATTTATACATAGGTTGTAGTTTAGTTGGCTGTCCAACTCAAGGCCTAGGTATTTGTAATGGTCTACATTTTCTAGTGTTTGGTTTCCTAACTTACAGTGTAGTTTTCTTTCTGGCATTTGTTTATGCGAGAAGAGTACTGTTTTTGATTTGCTTGTGTTGATGGTTATTTTGTTGGACTCACACCACTCATCTAGTTTTAGTAGGAGTTTATTTAGTTTAGTTATTACCTCCTCTTCTGTGGTGCCATTTGCGTATATGACTGTGTCATCTGCATATAGTTGGTGGCATTCAGTTTGCAACCATTTTTCGAGATCGTTTATATAGATTATAAAGAGTAGTGGCCCTAACACTGACCCTTGGGGTACACCACATGTGACAGGTTGGTTGTCTGATAGTGTATTGTTTATTTTTGTTTTCTGTTGCCTGTTGTTCAGGTAGCATCTTATCCAATCCATAGTGTTGGATTTTATGCCCATGGTTTTTAGTTTTTCCAGTAGTATTTTGTGGTCTACTGTGTCAAATGCTTTGCTGAAGTCAATGAAGGCGGCTCCAACTAATTGTTTTTGGTTCATTGATGCCATTATGTCATTTGTTAGGTTAGCTATTGTTTTTGATGTGGAGTGCAGTTTCCTGAAGCCCCCTTGTCTTTCGTTTAGTATATCGTTTTTTTCCAGGTGTTCATTGATGTGTCTATGTAACACTTTTTCAATGAGCTTGCCTGGGGTTTGAAGAATTGATATTGGCCTGTAGTTTCCCATGTTTTGTTTGTCTCCACCTTTGTGAATGGGGGTGATGGTTGCCATTTTCCAGGCTGAGATAAAACGCCCCTGCTCAAAGGAGATGTTGAATAGGTCTACTATGGTGGCCGGGATGGCTTGGAGTGCCTCTTTCAGTATTTTGGTTGGTATTTCATCTATTCCACTTGGTTTATTCGTGTCTATGTCATTTATTAATTTTTTTACTTCTATTATATCTGTTTTGCAGGTGGGAATTTCGTTCTCCACAGTTCCTGATCTGTTTT
>CM059188.1:58750751-58801063 GCA_030323885.1 Branchipolynoe longqiensis | reverse complement strand
GGGCCGTGGGCCATTACAGTATTTAAAACATTTAAAGTATTTAAAGCATTTAAAACATTTAAATTATTTAAAGTATATATGTATGTACATATTCATACGTACATACATACGTACATACACACATACATACATTCTGTCAATAATGACACAAATATTTAATCTTCTAATCTCAAATTAAAAATCGACATTTTCCTTATTACATTTCGTGTTTTGTTTTGACCCCAACAGGTGGTGGACCAAGCGGTCAGCAGGGCCAGTTGGCAGCCACTGACCAGGAGGTGACCCTGGAGGTGCTACAGAACGATGACCCGTCGGGGGTGTTCGCCTTCGCACCGGGGTCACGTGAGGTGAGCGTCCCGGAAGACGCAACCCAGGACGCGGCCACCGCCAGGCTGACCGTCAGGCGGCGCCAGGGCGCCGTGGGAGACGTCATGGTGCGTTCTGATTGCACGCACGCGTCCTGCGTAACATGTATAGTAATCGCCATCTATGCACACTCAACATAACAGATTGCATAGCTTAAGATGTGAACACGTCCTTTACAAATTACTTCCTTTTTCTAACACCAGGTGGCGTGGGAGATATTCACGACGGTAGGGCACCTCCCGTCGATGCGCGACCTGCTTTTCCTGGGTGACTGGCCGGCGAATGTTACCTGGGCCTCCGACGTGAGTCGAGCCGGCACCGGGCCCGGAGTGCCCGTCCTCAGGTTCAGTGGGTGCGAAGGTAGGGCGGCCTGTTGGTTAAATAAACTTACAATGACTTTCAGTTTCTGCCATTCCTTTTCTTTAGGTTGATCATCACAGTACGCTTTTCTTTAGTATTTAATAACTATTTTTTAAGGGGTTAACTTTGGAGAGATTTGAAGGGAAAATATTATAATTTAATGTTGTTGTACCGAAATGCTGGCTTTGTTTATCCGTTTTGAGCAGTGCAGCAGCAAACTGCAACAAATGTCTACTGAGTGTAAAAGTATCTAAATTACATAAATACGATAACATCTAGGGAAATGTTTGTGTTTTGAAAATTTGATTCTTTCCTCGGATTATGCAGCCATACTTTCACTGTGAAGGGAATTGAAGCTGAAGAATATAGATATGTAAATATACACAACATGATTATGCATAGCCTACATTTCTAAACACGAAAAATAAGCAGGTTATGTATTATTTAAGATAGGAAAATTGTCATCACCAGAGAAAAAGTAACTAACTTGAAGTTAACTTGGATTCTAATACAAGCCAAGAACCAGTTATACAACACAACTATTAGCTGAAATTCCAATATTAACCACCAACCACCGCAGTTCACACCGCTGTTAGCCTGGGTTCTAGTACAAACCGCCAGCATCTGGGTGACACCAAAGGAAGCTAACATTCCACGATGAACGATCCTCCACCTAAGCAACACCGCCATTAGACCAGATTCCAATGTAGACCAACCACGCACATAACACAGAAGTTAGCCCGGGTTCGACTGTGCACCAACCACCCACTCACCATCCACTATAAACCACCACCCACCCATATAACAGACTGCCCTGTTCCACTATAGACCACCACCCACCCATATAACAGACTGCCCTGTTCCACTATAGACCACCACCCACCCATATAACAGACTGCCTGTTCCACAATAAACCACCACCCACCCATATAACAGACTGCCCTGTTCCACTATAGACCACCACCCACCCATATAACAGATGGCCTGTTCCACAATAGACCACCACCCACCCATATAACAGACTGCCTGTTCCACCATAAACCACCACCCACCCATATAACAGACTGCCCTGTTCCACTATAGACCACCACCCACCCATATAACAGACTGCCTGTTCCACTATAAACCACCACCCACCCATATAACAGACTGCCCTGTTCCACTATAGACCACCACCCACCCATATAACAGACTGCCTGTTCCACTATAAACCACCACCCACCCATATAACAGACTGCCCTGTTCCACTATAGACCACCACCCACCCATATAACAGACTGCCTGTTCCACTATAAACCACCACCCACCCATATAACAGACTGCCCTGTTCCACTATAGACCACCACCCACCCATATAACAGACTGCCCTGTTCACTATAAACCACCACCCACCCATAAACAGACTGCTGTTCCACTATAAACACCACCCACCCATATAACAGCCTGCTGTTCCATTATAAACCACCACCCACCCATTAACAGACTGCCTGTTCCATTATAAACCACCACCCACCCATATAACAGCCTGCCTGTTCCACTATAAACCACCACCCACCCATATAACAGACTGCCTGTTCCACTATAAACCACCACCCACCCATATAACAGACTGCCCTGTTCCACTATAGACCACCACCCACCCATATAACAGACTGCCTGTTCCACTATAGACAACCACCCACCCATTTAACAGACTGCCCTGTTCCACTATAAACCACCACCCACCCATATAACAGACTGCCCTGTTCCACTATAGAGCACCACCCACCCATATAACAGACTGCCCTGTTCCATTATAAACCACCACCCATATAACAGCCTACCCGTTCCATTATAAACCACCACCCACCCATATAACAGCCTGCCTGTTCCATTATAAACCACCACCCACCCATATAACAGACTGCCCTGTTCCACTATAGAGCACCACCCACTCATATAACAGCCTGCCTGTTCCACTATAGACCACCACCCACCCATATAACAGCCTGCCTGTTCCACTATAAACCACCACCCACCCATATAACAGCCTGCCCGTTCCATTATAAACCACCAACCACCCATATAACAGCCTGCCTGTTCCATTATAAACCACCACCCACCCATATAACAGCCTGCCTGTTCCATTACAAACCACCACCCACCCATATAACAGACTGCCTGTTCTATTATAAACCACCACCCACCCATATAACAGACTGCTCTGTTCCACTATAAACCACCACCCACCCATATAACAGCCTGCGTGTTCCACTATAAACCACCACCCACCCATATAACAGTCTACCCGTTCCATTATAAACCACCACCCACCCATATAACCCAAACCACCACCCACCCATATAACAGCCTGCCTGTTCCATTATAAACCACCACCCACCCATATAACAGACTGCCTTCATAAAACACCACCCACCATAGCCGCCTGTTCCACTATAGACCACCACCCACCCATATAACAGACTGCCTGTTCCATTATAAACCACCACCCACCCATATAAGAGCCTGCCTGTTCCACTATAAACCACCACCCACCCATATAACAGCCTGCCCGTTCCATTATAAACCACCACCCACCCATATAACAGCCTGCCTGTTCCATAATAAACCACCACCCACCCATATAACAGCCTGCCTGTTCCATTATAAACCACCACCCACCCATATAACAGACTGCCCTGTTCCATTATAAACCACCACCCATATAACAGACTGCCCTGTTCCACTATAGCCCACCACCCACCCATATAGCAGACTGCCCTGTTCCACTATAGACCACCACCCACCCATCTAACAGACTGCCCTGTTCCATTATAAACCACCACCCATATAACAGCCTGCCTGTTCCACATTAGACCACCACCCACCCATATAACAGACTGCCATGTTCCACTATAGACCACCACCCACCCATATAACAGACTGCCTGTTCCACTATAAACCACCACCCACCCATATAACAGACTGCCCTGTTCCACTATAAACCACCACCCACCCATATAACAGACTGCCCTGTTCCACTATAGACCACCACCCACCCATATAACAGACTGCCCTGTTCCACTATAGAGCACCACCCACCCATATAACAGACTGCCTGTTCCATTATAAACCACCACCCACCCATATAAGAGCCTGCCTGTTCCACTATAAACCACCACCCACCCATATAACAGCCTGCCATTTCTTTATAAACCACCCACCAAACCAACACCACCCACCCATATAACAGCCTGCCTGTTCCATTATAAACCACCACCCACCCATATAACAGACTGCCCTGTTCCATTATAAACCACCACCCATATAACAGACTGCCCTGTTCCACAATAGACCACCACCCACCCATATAACAGACTGCCCTGTTCCACTATAGACCACCACCCACCCATCTAACAGACTGCCCTGTTCCATTATAAACCACCACTCATATAACAGCCTGCCTTTTCCATTATAAACCACCACCCACGCATATAACAGACTGCCTGTTCCACTATAAACCACCACCCACCCATATAACAGACTGCCCTGTTCCACTATAGACCACCACCCATATAACAGACTGCCTGTTCCACTATAAACCACCACCCACCCATATAACAGACTGCCCTGTTCCACTATAGAGCACCACCCACCCATATAACAGACTGCCTGTTCCTATAACCACCACCACCCATATAACAGCTGCCTGTTCCATTAAACCACCACCCACCCATATAACAGCCTGCCCGTTCATTATACACCACCCACCCATATAACAGACTGCCCTGTTCCACTATAGACCACCACCCACCCATCTAACAGACTGCCCTGTTCCATTATAAACCACCACCCATATAACAGCCTGCCTGTTCCACTATAGACCACCACCCACCCATATAACAGACTGCCCTGTTCCACTATAGACCACCACCCACCCATATAACAGACTGCCTGTTCCACTATAAACCACCACCCACCCATATAACAGCCTGCCTGTTCCACTATAAACCACCACCCACCCATATAACAGACTGCCTGTTCCATTATAAACCACCACCCACCCATATAACAGCCTGCCCGTTCCATTATAAACCACCACCCACCCATATAACAGCCTGCCCGTTTCTTCATAAACCACCACCCACCCATATAACAGCCTGCCTGTTCCATTATAAACCACCACCCACCCATATAACAGACTGCCTGTTCCACAATAGACCACCACCCACCCATATAACAGACTGCCCTGTTCCACTATAGACCACCACCCACCCATATAACAGACTGCCTGTTCCACTATAAACCACCACCCACCCATATAACAGCCTGCCTGTTCCACTATAAACCACCACCCACCCATATAACAGACTGCCTGTTCCATTATAAACCACCACCCACCCATATAACAGCCTGCCCGTTCCATTATAAACCACCACCCACCCATATAACAGCCTGCCCGTTTCTTCATAAACCACCACCCACCCATATAACAGCCCTGCCTGTTCCATTATAAACCACCACCCACCCATATAACAGACTGCCTGTTCCACTATAAACCACCACCCACCCATATAACAGACTGCCTGTTCCATTATAAACCACCACCCACCCATATAACAGACTGCTCTGTTCCACTATAAACCACCACCCACCCATATAACAGCCTGCGTGTTCCACTATAAACCACCACCCACCCATATAACAGTCTACCCGTTCCATTATAAACCACCACCCACCCATATAGAAGCCTGCCTGTTCCATTATAAACCACCACCCACCCATATAACAGCCTGCCTGTTCCATTATAAACCACCACCCACCCATATAACAGACTGCCCTGTTCCACTATAAACCACCACCCACCCATATAACAGCCTGCCTGTTCCATTAAAACCACCACCCACCCATATAACAGACTGCCTGTTCCATTATAAACCACCACCCACCCATATAACAGACTGCCTGTTCCACTATAAACCACCACCCACCCATATAACAGCCTGCCTGTTCCACTATAAACCACCACCCACCCATATAACAGCTCCCGTTCCATTATAAACCACCACCCACCCATATAACAGCCTGCCTGTTCCATTATAAACCACCACCCACCCATATAACAGCCTGCCTGTTCCATTATAAACCACCACCCACCCATATAACAGACTGCCCTGTTCCATTATAAACCACCACCCAATACAGACTGCCCTGTTCCACATACCCCACCACCCTATACAACGCCCGTCCTATAGACCACCACCCACCCACTAACAGACTGCCCTGTTCCATTATAAACCACCACCCATATAACAGCCTGCCTGTTCCACATTAGACCACCACCCACCCATATAACAGACTGCCATGTTCCACTATAGACCACCACCCACCCATATAACAGACTGCCTGTTCCACTATAAACCACCACCCACCCATATAACAGACTGCCCTGTTCCACTATAAACCACCACCCACCCATATAACAGACTGCCCTGTTCCACTATAGACCACCACCCACCCATATAACAGACTGCCCTGTTCCACTATAGAGCACCACCCACCCATATAACAGACTGCCTGTTCCATTATAAACCACCACCCACCCATATAAGAGCCTGCCTGTTCCACTATAAACCACCACCCACCCATATAACAGCCTGCCCATTTCTTTATAAACCACCACCCACCCATATAACAGCCTGCCTGTTCCATTATAAACCACCACCCACCCATATAACAGCCTGCCTGTTCCATTATAAACCACCACCCACCCATATAACAGACTGCCCTGTTCCACTATAGACCACCACCCACCCATATAACAGACTGCCTGTTCCATTATAAACCACCACCCACCCATATAAGAGCCTGCCTGTTCCACTATAAACCACCACCCACCCATATAACAGCCTGCCCGTTCCATTATAAACCACCACCCACCCATATAACAGCCTGCCTGTTCCATTATAAACCACCACCCACCCATATAACAGCCTGCCTGTTCCATTATAAACCACCACCCACCCATTAACAGACTGCCCTGTTCCACTATAGACCACCACCCTATAACAACTGCCCCACTATAAACCACCACCCACCCATATAACACTGCCTGTTCCACTAAGAGCCCACCCACCCATATAACAGACTGCCTGTTCCATTATAAACCACCACCCACCCATATAAGAGCCTGCCTGTTCCACTATAAACCACCACCCACCCATATAACAGCCTGCCCGTTTCTTTATAAACCACCACCCACCCATATAACAGCCTGCCTGTTCCACTGTGTACCACCAACCACCCATATAACAGACTGCCTGTTCCACTATAAACCCCCACCCACCCATATAACAGCCTGCCTGTTCCACTGTGTACCACCAACCACCCATATAACAGCCTGCCCTGTTCCACTATAAACCACCACCCACCCATATAACAGACTGCCCTGTTCCACTATAGACCACCACCCACCCATATAACAGACTGCCTGTTCCACTATAGACCACCACCCACCCATATAACAGACTGCCCTGTTCCACTATAAACCACCACCCACCCATATAACAGACTGCCCTGTTCCAGTATAGACCACCACCCACCCATATAACAGACTGCCCTGTTCCACTATAAACCACCACCCACCCATATAACACACTGCCTGTTCCACTATAAACCACCACCCACCCATATAACAGACTGCCCTGTACCACTATAAACCACCTCCCACCCATATAACAGCCTGCCCTGTTCCACTATAAACCACCACCCACCCATATAACACACTGCCCTGTTCCACTATAGACCACCACCCACCCATATTACAGACTGCCCTGTTCCACTATAAACCACCACCCACCCATATAACAGCCTGCCCTGTTCCACTATAAACCACCACCCACCCATATAAGAGCCTGCCTGTTCCACTATAAACCACCACCCACCCATATAACAGCCTGCCCGTTCCATTATACACCACCACCCACCCATATAACAGCCTGCCTGTTCCATTATAAACCACCACCCACCCATATAACAGCCTGCCTGTTCCATTATAAACCACCACCCACCCATATAAGAGCATGCCCGTTCCATTATAAACCACCACCCACCCATATAACAGCCTGCCCTGTTCCATTATAAACCACCACCCATATAACAGACTGCCCTGTTCCATTATAAACCACCACCCATATAAGTTATAACAGCCTGCCCTGTTCCACTGTGCACCACCCCTATAACAGCCTGCCCTGTTACAATGTGCACCACCACCCACCCCTATAACAGCCTGCCCAGTTCCACTGTGCACCACCCCTATAACAGCCTGCCCAGTTCCACTGTGCACCACCAATCACCACTATAACAGCATGCCCTGTTCCATTGTGCACCACCCCTATAACAGCCTGCCCTGTTACAATGTGCACCACCAACCACCCCTATAACAGCCTGCCCTGTTCCATTGTGCACCACCCCTATAACAGACTGCCCTGTTCCACTGTGCACCACCAACCACCCCTATAATAGCCTGCCCTGTTCTACTGTGCACCACCAACCACCCCTATAACAGCCTGCCCTGTTACAATGTGCACCACCAACCACCCCTATAACAGCCTGCCCTGTTCCATTGTGCACCACCAACCACCCTTATAACAGCCTGCCCTGTTCTACTGTGCACCACCAACCACCCCTATAACAACCTGCCCTGTTCTACTGTGCACCACCAACCACCCCTATAACAACCTGCCCTGTTCCATTGTGCACCACCAACCACCCCTATAACAGCCTGCCCTGTTCTACTGTGCACCACCAACCACCCCTATAACAACCTGCCCTGTTCCACTGTGCACCACCAACCACCCCTATAACAGCCTGCCCTGTTCCACTGTGCACCACCACCCACCCCTATAACAGCCTGCCCTGTTCCACTGCGCACCACCAACCACCCCTATAACAGCCTGCCCTGTTACAATGTGCACCACCAACCACCCCTATAACAACCTGCCCTGTTCTACTGCGCACCACCAGCCACCCATATAACAGCCTGCCCTGTTCCACTGCGCACCACCACCCACCCCTATAACAGCCTGCCCTGTTCCACTGCGCACCACCAACCACCCATATAACAGCCTGCCCTGTTACAATGTGCACCACCAACCACCCCTATAACAGCCTGCCCTGTTCCACTGTGCACCACCAACCACCCCTATAACAACCTGCCCTGTTCCACTGTGCACCACCACCCACCCCTATAACAGCCTGCCCTGTTCCACTGCGCACCACCAACCACCCCTATAACAGCCTGCCCTGTTACAATGTGCACCACCAACCACCCCTATAACAGTCTGCCCTGTTCCACTGTGCACCACCAACCACCCCTATAACAGCCTGCCCTGTTCCACTGTGCACCACCCCTATAACAGCCTGCCCTGTTCCACTGTGCACCACCAACCACCCCTATAACAGCCTGCCCTGTTCCACTGTGCACCACCCCTATAACAGCCTGCCCTGTTCCACTGTGCACCACCAACCACCCCTATAATGGCCTGCTCGTTGTCCGTCGGGCAGACTGCTTCGTGCGCGTGTCGGCCCCATACCATCTGCCGGCCGGCACGGTGCAGGACGGCTTCACGCTCAGTGCCTGGTTGCGGCCCGATGTCGACACAGACGGCTACATCCTCGCCAAGACGTCCGCAGACGGACTCGCACACTTCTACGGACTGAAGATTGCCACGGCCGCCAACACGACGCGCCTCGAGTTTAGGTACTCCGTGAGTACAGACGCCGTAAGTGACACAGCGTGTCCCTACCAGCCACCTGGCGGGTAGGAGGGGGTACATTTAGTAAGGTCTTAACCCATAAGGATCAAAATGGGTACATGGTTTTGTTTTGAAAATTTGATTCTTTTCTTGGATTATGCTGCTCTAATTTCACTGTTAAGGGGATCGAAGACCAAAAATATAGATATGTAAATATACACAACATGATTATGCATAACCCACATTACTAAGCATGCCAAAGCAATCGATTTTATTTTAAAGACTAAATTGATGCCATCGTGTGAAACTGTAACCAACTTGAACTTAACCAAGATTCCAATATGAACCACCAACCACCCCAGTGACTCTGTAGTTAGCTTGGGTTATCAACCACCTGACTCAGAGTTCTATCAAAGTAAGCGGATTATGCAACTACAATTAGTAACCAATTTAACAAATATAAATTCTATCAAGCTGACCAGTCTGACCAGTTTTATCAGACCAAGTAGGCCAGCATGCATTGTAAAGCAAACCATCACGACTGGGTCATCCACACTACCTTGGAATTTAATAAGGATATTTATTTTAAACCAATAGTAACGAACTAATTGACACTCTTTTAGTGTGGTATCACCTGGACCCCGTCATCTATATTCCTGAGAAATCATTATATTCACTTTAAAAAGAAAATTGCACTAAGCCTTGAAAAAAGTGTAAAATATTCATCATAGTTCATCAGATATATGAAAAACCGTTGTATTCACATTTTAACAATCGTATTAGACCTTCATAATAATTCTTCCTTTATATGAGAAACCCGCTTATTCAACATTTATTTATTTTAGATTTTACTAAGCCTATTATAATGTGTAAATAACTTACACAATTTATACTTGTCAGCACATAGTCTAATGCTCGGCATTAATAGGCCTGATTTGCTCATCAAGATAATATGATCGATTTGGATTATCGGATCATGGTTCTAGTGGTCCCGGAAGGACTATAAAGTCGCCATGAGCGCCCTGTCACAAGTGGGTGCCCGTCCTGTGTGTTGCTATGACGTAAGCCCCATCTCGTTGTTGGGCAGGTGACCCACGTGAAGGCGGTGCCGGACGCGGGGCGCGTGACGCAGGACGGCCGGTGGCACCACGTGCTGGTCGCAGTGGACGGCGGGCTGGTCGAGTTCTACCTGGACGGACAGCAACTTGCGCCGGCTGGAGGGTCTGCACTCTCACACTCCGCCCCTTAACCCGCCACGTTAATCTGTACCCCCTGACACAAACATGCACACATCCACAGCACACAGTTCACCCCGCCAAGCAGCGAGTCGCACCGTCTGGTTCCAAGTGCAGCACAAAGTCAGCCACATGCATGCAGGCTGAACCTGTCAGCAGAACCCGGAAACCGCTCCGTTAGCAGCATGGCCTGTGGGACACTTCCTGCCTCACTCCCTGTCACAGTTAGCAGCATGGCCTGTGGGACACTTCCTGCCTCACTCCCTGCCCCAGTTAGCAGCACGGCCTGTGGGACCCTTCCTGCCTCACTCCCTGTCACAGTTAGCAGCATGGACTGTGGGACACTTCCTGCCTCACTCCCTGCCCCAGTTAGCAGCATGGACTGTGGGACACTTCCTGCCTCAGTCCCTGCCCCAGTTAGCAGCATGGCCTATGGGACACTTCCTGCCTCACTCCCTGCCCCAGTTAGCAGCACGGACTGTGGGACACTTCCTCCCTCACTCCCTGTCACAGTTAGCAGCATGGCCTGTGGGACACTTCCTGCCTCACTCCCTGCCACAGTTAGCAGCACGGCCTGTGGGACCCTTCCTGCCTCACTCCCTGAGTTAGCAGCATGGACTGTGGGACACTTCCTGCCTCACTCCCTGCCCCAGTTAGCAGCACGGACTGTGGGACACTTCCTGCCTCAGTCCCTGCCCCAGTTAGCAGTATGGCCTATGGGACACTTCCTGCCTCACTCCCTGCCCCAGTTAGTAGCACGGACTGTGGGACACTTCCTCCCTCACTCCCTGCCCCAGTTAGCAGCATGGCCTATGGGACACTTCCTCCCTCACTCCCTGCCCCAGTTAGCAGCACGGACTGTGGGACACTTCCTGCCTCAGTCCCTGCCCCAGTTAGCAGCATGGCCTATGGGACACTTCCTGCCTCACTCCCTGCCCCAGTTAGCAGCACGGACTGTGGGACACTTCCTCCCTCACTCCCTGACACAGTTAGCAGCATGGCCCGTGGGACACTTCCTGCCTCACTCCCTGCCCCAGATAGCAGCACGGACTGTGGGACACTTCCTGCCTCACTCCCTGCCACAGTTAGCAGCATGGCCTATGGGACACTTCCTGCCTCACTCCCTGCCACAGTTAGCAGCACGGCCTGTGGGACACTTCCTGCCTCACTCCCTGACTCCGTTAGTGGGACAAACTGTGGGACAATTCCTGCCTCACTCCCCGCCCCAGTTAGTAGCATGGACTGCAGGAAACTTCCTGCCTCACTCCCTGCCCCAGTTAGCAGCATGGATTGCAGGACACATCCTGCCTCACTCCTTGCCCCAGTTAGCAGCATGGATTGCGGGACACTTGCTGCCTCACTCCCCGCTCCGCACAGGCTGACATGCATCACCATGTATATTACAACTATGATAAGCCCCCCCCCCCCCCTTTATCACACCTAATAATTTACTCTTCACACATACTGCATGGAGATGGTGTGCGTTGACCGCTTTTCCAACTTGGAATTTCAAGGCTCATGTTATTATCTGATTTTAAGGCACATGTTATTATGTGCTTTCAATGCTTATGTTCTTATGTGATTTCAAAGCCCATGTTATTGCGTGATTTCAAAGCCCATATTATTATGTGATTTTAGACTGTAACACGTTTAACCAGTAGACGCTACAGTTTCAGCATATTATAACATGACTAGCTAATGAAAAAAAAAGTGATATCGAATTAGAACCAACCTGATATAAATCTGATCGGACATGGCAGGTCACCGGGGATTGCTGAGGATATCATCATGGAAAGTATGTTATCAAACAACTTTAGGCATTTAATTTTTGTTGTGTGTTTAATTCCTAAATAATATCGATCGTACAATCTCAGATTATTCCATGTCCCATCCCACTGGAATGCAATAAGGGCCTCCACAGCCGGCCTACCTGGTTGTCGATGATCTGGAGGCGCCGGCTCTGATTGGCTGCTGTTTGTTCGCAGGGGTCGGCTGGTGGAGGAGTCGACCCTGGACGGACCCGGGGTTCTGACAGTGGGCGCCGTGCACCCGGGAGCCGAGAGGTTCACCGGGTACATGCAGGACGTGGTCATCTTCAGCAGGAAGCTGGACACTGGGTGAGCAGCGCATCCAGCAGGCAACATTATGTGTATGGGTGAACAGAGGACATCTGGTCAGCTCGTGTATGATGGCATTACATGTATGGGTGAACAGAGGACATCTGGGCAGCTAATGTAGCGCCATGTTACTTATATGGGTGAACAAAGGACATCTGCGCAGCTAATGTAGTACAGTGTTACTTTTATGTGTGAACAGAGGACATCTGGGCAGCTAGTGGAGCACCGTGTTACTTATATAGGTGAACAGAGGACATCTGGACAGCTAGTGTAGCACAGTGTTACTTATATGGGTGAAAAGAGAACATCTGAGCCGCTAGTGTAGCACTGTGTTACTTATATGGGTGAATCGTGGACATCTGGGCAGCTAATGTAGCACTGAATTACTTGTATGGGTATCGTGGACATCTGGGCAGCTAATGTAGCACATTGTTACATGTATGGGTGAAAAGTGAACTTCTGGGCAGCTAATGCAGGATCATGTTACTTATATGGGTGAAAAGGGGACATCTGGGCAGCTAATGTAGGACAGTGTTATGTATATGGGTGAATCATGGACATCTGGGAAGCTAGTGTAGCAATGTGTTACTTATATGGATGAATAGTAGACATCTGGGAGGTATATGGAGGACAGTGTTACTTATATGGGTGAACAAAAGACATCTGGGCACCTAAGGTAGTGTTACTTACATTAGTTGGTGAACAGAGGACATCTGGGAAGCTAATGTAGGAAAGCATTACTTACATGGGTAAATAGTGAACATCTGGGCAGCCAATGTAGGATAAAGTTACTTATATGGGTGAGCAAGGCATCTGAGAGGCTAATGTAGCAGCGTGTTACTTATATGGGTGAACAGAGGACATCTGGGCAGCTAATGTAGCACCATGTTATTTATATGGGTGAACAGAGGACATATGGGAAGCTAATGATGCACCGTGTTATTTATATGGGTGAACAGAGGACATCTGGGCAGCTAATGTAGTACCGTGTTACTTATATGGGTGAATAAAGGACCTCTGGGCAGCTAATGTAGCACCGTGCTATTTATATGGGTAACAGAGGACATCTGGGCAGCTAATGTAGCACCATGTTACTTATATAGGTGAATAGTGGACATCTGGGAGGTATATGTAGTATGTAACTTATATGGGTCAACACTGGACTGATGGGCAGCTAATGTAGGACAGCATTACTTACATGGGTGAATAGTGAACATCTGGGCAGCTAATGTAGGATAAAGTTACTTATATGGGTGAACATAGGACATCTGGGCAGCTAATCTAGCACTGTGTTACTTATATGGGTGAACAGTGGACATCTGGGAGGTATATGTAGTACATTATTTATATGGGTCAACACTGGACTGATGGGCAGCTAATGTAGGACAGCATTACTTACATGGGTGAATAGTGAACATCTGGGCAGCTAATGTAGGATAAAGTTACTTATATGGGTGAACATAGGACATGTGGGCAGCTAATCTAGCACTGTGTTACTTATATGGGTGAACAGTGGACATCTGGGAGGTATATGTAGTACATTATTTATATGGGTCAACACTGGACTGATGGGCAGCTAATGTAGGACAGCATTACTTACATGGGTGAATAGTGAACATCTGGGCAGCTAATGTAGGATAAAGTTACTTATATGGGTGGAAATAGGACATCTGGGTAGCTAATCTAGCACCGTGTTACTTATATGGGTGAACAGAGGACATCTGGGTAGCTAATCTAGCACCGTGTTACTTATATGGGTGAACATAGGACATCTGGCAGCTAATCTAGCACTGTGTTACTTATATGGGTGAATAGATGACATCTGAGCAGCTAATGTAGCACTGTGTTAATTATATAGGTGAATAGTGGACATCTGGGAGGTATATGTACTACGTTACTTATATGGGTGAACACTGGACTGCTGGGCAGCTAATGTAGGGCTACCAATGCCTTAAAAATGTATACATGCCGCTACCTAGCCTGCCGCATGGGGTTACTTTGTCAGCCGATTGTCAGCATTTGAAATTCTCAACTTAATTAATCAATATAATAAAAATAGAAAAACAAGCATGGTTAAGTGGAATATAAATGCCCGGGTCACCATCCACTGCCTTAAATAGTCGAATACCAGTGACTTTACAAGCACTAATATTGGGTCACATGTCACGTGACCTTGCAGGGAGATCAAGGAGCTGTACGAGTCGCCGGCCCGTGCGGACGTGTACCCCACGTCGGGCGTGCTGGAGTACGGCGCCGGGGAGCGGGACCGCGTCATCACGGTGTGGGCGGCTGACGACAACGAGGAGGAGGCGGACGAGCCTTTCGCCGTTCGCCTCACCTCGGCCCGCGGCGGCGCCCGGGTCTCCGAGGTGGACGGGACCGCGCTGCTCACAGGTCGGTCTGTGTGGTGGCGGGGGTGGTGGTGGGGGCGACGGCGGGGGGTGGGTGTGGGGGGGGGGGCACTGCACTGTCGTTTACTGTTGTACTCTGTCATGTGCTATCATGTACTGTCATGTGTTGGCATGTACTGTCGGACACTGTCATATACTGTTGTGTACTGTCATGCACTGTCATGCATTGTACTGTTGTGTACAGTTGTGTACTGTTGTGTACAGTTGTGTACTGTTGGGTACTGTTGTGTACTGTTGTGTACTGTTGTGTACTGATGTGTACTGTTGTGTACTGTTGTGTACTGTTGTGTACTGTTGTGTGTGTCGTGTACGGTCGTGTACTGTTATGTACTCTTGTGCACTACCATGCACTGTCATGTACTGGTGTACACTGCATTGTATTGTTGTATCCTGTCGTGCACTGATGTGTCCTGTTGTGTACCATCATGTGATGTCATGTACTGTCATGTGCTGTCATGTACTGTCATGTACTGTCATGCACTGCCATGTACTGTTGTGTACTGCTGTGTACCTAACGCATACTACCACAAACTGCCATATACTGTCACATAATGTTGAGTGCTACCTTTTATTATAATGTACTGTTGTGTTGTGTGTCCTACTCTGTATGGGTGTATACTGGCGTGTACTGTTGTGTATTGTGTCATACTCTGTATTCTTGTATAATGGTGTGTACTGTTGTGTAGTGTGTCATACTCTGTATTGTTGTATAATGGTGTGTACTGTTGTGTAGTGTGTCATACTCTGTATTGTTGTATAATGGTGTGTACTTTTCTGTATTGTGTGCTACCCTGTATTGTTGTATAATGGCGTATACTGTTGTGTATTGTGTCCTGCTGTGTAGTGTTTTATACTGGCATGTACTGCTGTTCATGGGTGTATCCTGGCGTGTACTGTTGTGTATTGTGTCCTGCTCTGTATTGTTGTATACTGGCGTGTACTGTTGTGTATTGTGTCCTACTGTGTAGTGTTGTATGTTGGCGTGTACTGCTGTGTATTGGTGTATACTGGTGTGTACTGTTGTGTATTGTGTCCTACTGTGTACTGGTGTATACTGGTGTGTACTACTGTGTAGTGTTGTATACTGGCGTGTACTGTTGTATACTGGCATGTACTGCTGTGTATTGGTGTATACTGGTGTGTACTGCTGTGTATTGTGTCCTACTGTGCACTTTTGTATACTGACGTGTACTGTTGTGTATTGTTGTATACTGGTGGGTCCTACTGTGTATTGTTGTATGTTGGCATGTACTGTTGTGTATTGGTGTACTATTGGCGTGTACTACTGTGTACTGTTGTACACTGGCGTGTACTACTGTGTATTGGTGTATACTGGCGTGTACTGCTGTGAATTGTGTCCTACTGTATACTGGTGTATACTGGTGTGTACTACTGTGTATTGGTGTATACTGGCGTGTACTGTTGTGTATTGTGTCCTACTGTATACTGGTGTATACTGGCATGTACTGTTGTATACTGGCGTGTACTACTGTGTATTGGTGTATACTGGTGTGTACTGTTGTGTATTGTGTCCTACTGCATATTGGTGTATACTGGCATGTACTGTTGTGTATTGTTGTATACTGGTGGGTCCTACTGTGTAGTGTTGTATGTTGGTGTGTACTGTTGTGTATTGGTGTACTATTGGCGTGTACTACTGTGTACTGTTGTATACTGGTGTGTACTACTGTATACTGGTGTGTACTACTGTGTAGTGTTGTATGTTGGCGTGTACTGTTGTGTATTGGTATACTATTGGCGTGTACTACTGGGTACTGTTGTATACTGGCGTGTACTGTTGTGTACTGGTGTATATTGGCGTGTAGGCCTACTGCTATCCATTGCCGTGTAGCTGGTATAAGACAATCTTGTTAGATTACCTGTATTTGACCTATGTAGGAACCGGACGGAATAGGCAAGTGGGTAGAGCGCCGGAGATCGTGGTCTCAGTCATTGGTCCACTCAAACCAGCTATTGTCATACCTTTTACTGATGCCCGGCCTTATTGGGATAAGGCAATGAACAGTGCAATGAGGAATACCAATTCTTTGTTATTGAAATTTCCCCCTCTTAATCTACAAATAGACACCCCCATCCCACGTCAACAAAAATACAAGCACCAACCCCTGTGTTTGTTTCTCCATCGCCCACAGTCCTGAAGAGTGACAACGCTAACGGCCTGTTCGGGTTCACGGGCGCGTGCCGCATGCAGGCACCGGGGGAGGAGGCCTCCGAGTGGCGGTGTCCCATCGTACGGCGCCGGGGCGACGCAGACGTCGTCACGCTGTCCTGGGAGGTCAAGGGACCGGTTCCCATGACGACCGAATTAGCAACGGCCGACTTTGTGAACTCCACCGGGACGCTGGACTTCCAGTCAGGCCAGCGGAGTGGCGTAAGTAAAGTGTGCATAATCCGATGAATCTGTTTTCGAAGTAAACACTTGCATATGTCATACATGTCGAATTTAAGTCCTGGTGTGCTTGGTAAAGTTGTGCTGCTGCATAGGAGACATGCTGAGAAGATTTAATAGAACATGTCACTGCTGCTAGCCTATGCTGTCAGGCATTTCAGTGTGCACGCCACATTTATTTGGCATGTTTTCCCTTCATATACCTCCACAGTTAGACATTTACAATAAACGTTACTCCAATATAAAGTACTTAAAAGGTATTACAAGTTTGAAAATGGCATGAATAATTTATAACTAAATGAAATGACATCGTGGATTCCATAGCTCAGTGTCGTTTCAGTGGTTCGCTTTATTAAGCAGTGGCCCAAAGCATGTGAACGTGTTATTTAATGTAGAACGATGCAGTCCATGGTTTCACTCATACGCTCAGGTCGTATGACATTAGCTTGCTTGGTATTTGGTAGCGGTAGAAGGTGAGAAAGCAGCGTCTTCCCTTCTAACACACAAAATAGTCAAAGCTGCAGAGTTCAGCGGTTTTAAGTTTCTATCATTTTTTTAAAGATACAAATATTAGGTTGATCATTATAATCTACCTGAATTTAGTTTGAAAAAACTTATTTAAAAATAAATATACCGGTAATGTTCCTACCCACTGGAACCAGCATCTACTGTTTTACTTATTGCCGAACTATACACCTGGTAAGGTGTTTGCTGGGTACTGGTATGACAGTGGTTGACTATCCGATGGCTGTTAATTCTTTAAACGTTTAAGCAAATATTAGGTGCTACTTTATTTTACTTTGAAGTAATTGTTATTTTAAAGGGTTGAATTTGGAGCTGTTTGAAGTAAAAACGGGTCAATGTGAATTTTGGCATCCACATTGAAATGCACGATATCATAGGTTTCAATAATTAAAATTCTATTAACTTGAGGTAGTATTCCTGTTCAGCAACACGTGTTTAATGGATGCACCAGTATCTAAGATGGACATGTCGGATCAAATGTCAGTAGGTGTTTTGGTTTAGAGCCTTCATCAGATTATGCAGGTTTAGCAAAAGGGTACGGAAAGACAGATAGCTGGTGCTTTTTTATATTCATATAATATATTTCACATGGCACAAAAACATATATCAACTAGCACTCTCATTAGATGTTTCCATTTATGTGATAAGCTCATGCTTTGTTGTGAATATAAACTTTGTCGCCTGTATAAAATACCTGATTTAATATACTACTGCAATTGGTGCATGACCATGTATCGTCACATTCATAGTAGTAGATGGAATCCGTCCTTCCATTCAGGTTAATTTGAGATAAATGAAAGACAAACAGCGCATTAATTATGCAGTTTTACAACAATATTGCAGTGAGCTCAATGTTTTTGAAAAGTAAGGAATCTCATCAAATGCTATAATTGATTTATAATCTTCCAGCACTTTCAAACTAATAATACTGCTTGTTAATAGTCTCCCTTATCAGTTTTGTTATACCCAACTGGTATATAATTATTGTCTGATATCAAATTAAATATGATTTGATGGAATCGCCGATTTGGTAAGAGCCCTGGCTGGCTTCCCATTTGGAAGGTCGTGGGTTCAAACACCGACCGAGTCACGCCAATGACCTACACAATGGATACTTGTCACTTCCTAGCCTGGCGCTTCGACTGGTTTGCTCAATATCAGGATAGTGTGACTGGGTGATACTGAGAGCCTGGTCACTCAGTGGGGCAGCACTAGAAAGTCGCCACTGGTGTGTGCACTGTTCCAAGTCGGTACCCGTACTGATATTGTCTTAGATGTTGCCACGACGTAAAACCCTGACATACAAGCAAACAAACAAATAAAACATTAGATAACGTTTCGTTGGTAGCAGACGACAATTAATATACGACTCAAGGAACACCATAGCATGGGTATTCCTTTCAGCGTCATCCTTCCAAAGATATAATGTGTAAGCATCAAGCTGATGCGCATGCGCTCCACACACACAGGAGCTGCTGCTGCAGGGCATTGACGATGACGTACCGGAACTGCCTCAGGCATTTGACGTATACCTGACGGGTGCCATCTCCGGTGACGGGTTAGTTGGCACCACCGCCACCAGTGGCGCCAGTATTGACCCAGCAGCTTACCGCACGCGGATCACTGCCCCAGAGAACGACAGTCCCTACGGCCTATTGGAGTTCTCCACCGCCGCGCCACCTGGTGCCACCGACCCGCGAACACCGCCCTCTACCGAAGCGCCGTCTGTGAGTAGAGCCGCGCATTACTAACTTACGGGATTTAACCCAGTGTCGGAAGAAAGTCACTTGTAATTTGTTAATCGCATAACTAGTAGAGTCGGTACGGATCTAATCATGCAAGTTAATACTAAATTGAATTTATTTTGACGGTAATTTTGAAATAATTTGACGGCAATTTGTTCATAATTTTGATAACGCAGTTCAGTTCTACTGGGTTGTAACATATACGGAGTGTTTTCATACTTCTTTGTTGTCTATGAAGGTAAGTCTTCCTGTCCCTGTGGCTACTACCTCAGGAAGTTATATTCTATTTGGCTAACAATAGATCAATTTATTCCACATCTGTATGGGGTGCATAATATTGAATCAAATTTACATATGTTGTTATTATCTGAGGCATAACTTGTTTGGTCAATAATTATAATCATTTAGCTTTGTGCACATTAGTACAACAGATTGTTGATTTATTTTTCAGCTGACAGTAAGTTTGCTGTCGTAATAGACTAAGCGTACGGCATGACATGGTGCAGGGTTGAAGCCGAAATATACAGTTTGCCTGATATGCTTTATTTTCATACCTACGTGTACATACGATTTGTATCTATATTGATGTTGTTTAAGTGTGCTTACTCCGTTTCAGAGATTATCTAGCTTGGTTTTCTAGGTTGATGGACTCATATTGCACGTTATGCAAACTGATTAGAATGACCAAGTGCAATTGACATGCGTAGTATTGATCCACCCCATTATGTGCGACCTTTGCACTTATTCACGATTTAAATATGATAACAGATGTTATAACTACTCTAAATCTGATTAGGCCACTCACAATATATTGATCCCCGTCTCGCATACTTCAATTATTTAACAATTATAATTTTGGGGATCATTTTTTATTTATTCGCGGTGCTTAATGCCATGTAAGTGCAATGCTTCACTATTTCAAAATGCTATAAATAATTGTTTATATTATATTATTATTATTAATATAATAATTTATGTAAACCCAGAACACCCTGCTGAAGCATGCACGTGAACATATGCCGTCTCTTTTAAGGAGGTTTTACCAAAAACTTTCTCTGAAGGCTCATATCAACATTTGACACTTGTGTCAGAACCTGCCACTCGAGTTGCTCGAGTCGGTGAAGTTCTCTCGGCATGCTGAGCTAAGCGCTATTGTTGCATTGTGTCTGTGAATCTGTGCAGAAGTTATAGAAGGCTGGTGTTGGGCTGGCATGGAAGGCCGTTTGTGTGCTATAACGCCTCAGCCCCACGTCTCTCCTGAAGGCGATTACACTGCAATTGTGCCCCCCCCCCCACCCCCTTTATTCAGTACTCAGCCATGTAAAACAAATCTCTGCTCACACATCCGCACACCTACACAACAAGTAGAGTATTGTCTAAACCGAGATGAGAAGTCCCAAATAAGCCGTGTATTTTCCCGGTAGTGCCGTGTTGCGTTGATTAGCAAACATACACTTGTATATACGCCCGTATATACAAGTGTATATATATATATATATATATATACACTCCGTATATATACGCCTGTATATACAAGTGTAGGGATAGCTAGATGGCTCCACTGTGCGTGGCTCCGCCGGTAGTAAGGGTTCTAATCACTAGGTGGCGCGCGGCGCTGGTCCTCGCCGGCTGTGCGAGCTCTGGGCGTCGCTGCCTGCCCGACCTGCGCCGCGGACACACTAGCTCCCTCCGATTGTGTTAGTCGATTGTTTTACTGTGTGGATTATGGATAATTGTAAATGAATACATTTCGGCCAATCTACCGGGGTTTCGTGCGTTCTTACCCATATATACATTGTGGTGAATGGTGGTCACTTTATACAAGACCACACTGCTGCACATGTGTGGCACACTGTGTTACCCCAGCCTGCTGTAAGCGCGATACATGCCAGCTTCGACCAGACGGGATGACCGAATGAGTGAGACCGTCCATCTCCCGTGTTGGTAGACCATGGGATCGAGGGTTCGAACCCTGGTCGAGTCAAACCAATGACTTAAAAATGTATACTTGTCGCTTCCTAGCCTGGCGCTCGGCATTATTAGGATAGGACAAGGACTGGTTGGTTCAGTGTCAGGATAATGTGACTGAGTGGAATATCAGGTCATGGTGCTGGTGGCCTGGTCTTCTAGTGGGGCAGCACTATAAAGTCTCCATGAGTGCACACTGTCACAAGTCGCTATCCGTCCTGATATGACCTTAAATGTTGCTAGGATGTAAAACAACAACAAACAACAACACGCCAGCTTCAGTTAAATTTACAGGGCAGCAACACGACCGCCCCAATTACAATGTCCAAAGGTTGCCTGTCATATATTTTAAACAGCAGTTATTTAGACCCCACTGAGCCTCGAGGTCTCTGGTTCGAAGCCGTGACTGTTAGTGTCATTCAGCCCTAATGGTCCCCCCCCCCCCCTGCTGATTAAATGACGTATACCAGAGAAAACGTACACAGTTGGATAGGCTTGTTCTATTAGAACTGAAGCTCGTACAGCCGTCACTAATCACAAAGAAGGCATGTAAACAAGCATTTCACAGCAATATAATTCATCATGTAAGGTAGTGCAACTCCTGCTCTCACGAACAGTATTTAGCCTCTTCATATACGAAGGTGTAGCTTTCCTTCCCCGTCTGACAGTAGACGTCTGATGTCACAGAACTTCTCGGCCTCAAGGTGCTGGGCAGACGGTCCCTACCTACCGGGTTGAAGCTTAAGCAGCCATTGTAAAAGCAGTGCACTTTTTGTTTCTGAATTATGAACATATGAAAATGCATATTTATGTATGAAAATAAATGATGAAATCAGGTGACCAGATATTTTGTATGTCAATTATTTTAAGCCGATCACTTAAACAACTATTTACTAAAGAAGTTAAATTTTAAAATCATCTCATTTAAACTTTCTAGAATATATATTTATATTATACGTTTGTATATACTGGTATATTTTTCATAAATCCGCATATTTAATTATCTTCATTATGTTGTGGTACATACGGATGTATATTAATAGATGAGCATACTAGAATATGCACAACTGTTCATAACACTTAGATAAAACACAACTAAATGCACACGTAAGCATTACAAAAACTATCATAGACATTCGGAGATAATTAGAGAAGTCTCAGAAATATATTCTGTTATAAGCTAATTAATTTGATATCATGATATATGTATTTTGTTATTATTTTTGTAACATTGTTTATTCTTCAAATAAATTGCAGCGTCATCACCTAAACACCGTTTTCTGTATGTTATGACACACTACACATCTTATGTCAACAAATACTAAATAAACTGAATATATACTGCCACCGCTGTACACAATGTCCATGTATGACCTCTAACGTGACCTCTGACCCAGATATTGGTGGCGGAAGAAGCCGGGACGGTGCGTCTGCTGGTGGTGCGCGCGCAGGGCCTTGTGGGTAAGGTGACGGTAGAGTGGAAGACGCTAGATGGCACTGCCGTCAGCTCGGGCAAGACACCGCCGGATTACGTGGTGAGTCGACACTTACAGATCACTCTCTCTTAGATTCGGCAACAGAACCAACAGGAGACAGAAGTACAGGGCAGAAGAGTTAATGTGGACAGCCTCAAGGCGCAGTGACTGTTCGCTCAGATCACCAGCTTGCCAGGAAGTGCGCCAGTGACTGCCCGGGGGGGGGGGGGGGTCTGATAGGTGGAATAGCGAGAAAAGTGTCAGTCGCTGGTCATTCCACGCCGAATCAAGTGCAGTTCGATCAATTGTGCACAATTGGAACACCTTTTAAAAGCCATCCTTCATCCATCAGATTGGTTGGCAGAAAGTTGCATTAGAATTTTTTTCTGAATTATATTGTAGGTTAAGAATAACTGTGATTGTTTAGCGGTGCGTGGGTAGTATATCTGCCACATAAAGTGTCATTTGCCCCCAATTTGTTAACAGAATATAATACGAAGACAAAACTATCATCATGGTGCCAACTAACATGGCCATGGCAGCTATTGTTGGACGGGGCTCATTTATGACAATATCACAGATACATTTAATTAAATGTTCCGGAAGTATATTGTTAAAGACATATATATATATATATATATTATGCTGCATTGGCTTAGTTTTTAAACATCAACATACTTTTTTACGGTTATATTCATTGATTAATCAGGAGAAATTTCAGTCCTGGACACTTGGCCTTCCATTCCACTTCTACTAGTGCTATTCAAGTAATGCTGACCATCAAGCTAGTTAGCGACAGGTATACTGTTTTAGGTCATTGGTTTGACTCAGCAAGGATTCAAACCCAGGTTTCGAATCCCCATGACATGCCAAATTGGAAGTAGCTGCTAAACTCATTCGGCCACCCCATCTGATCAAGACAGTTATTGTGATTAAGTATGAAAAATATTGTTTTAACACAAATGCCAACATCTTACTAAAATGCCAACAGTTTACGGCATTTTGACAAAAACAGCCAAATCCGACACAAGAAAGACAGTCTTTAATGTGCTAATAAAATACTTTTCGGTTATGAAGCATCCTATTTGTGAGTCGTGTGTCAAGTATGCTTAGTGTTGATGTCCACCAAGAACCACATGAACACTGGTGGGCAGGGCGGGTCTAATGTTAACCGACGGACAGTCGCTTCACAAATATGTCGTCTCTAGCCAACAACAGCACCAGGGGGCCCGAAGTCCCCTATTTTCTGTTCCCGAATGTTGCTTGATTCCAGAAAATAGTAATCAGAATGCATTAGCCATTTACAGTGACAGTTACATCAAGCTAAAGTAATGCAATAATACAAACAACCTAATGTATTTATATAAAAACGTTGCTAAAATTAAAAATCATCACACTATGCAACATTAACTGCTGCAACAAAGTTGGCGCGTATTTAGACAACGAACCCACTTCAAAGAGAGGCTCTGTGTAAGCATTACCTTGTCCACCCTGCATAAATAGGGTCACTGAGATACCAGTCACATAATTAAAGGCACACTAACATCGACGAAACAGCTTTACAAATCGACAAGATATGTGAATATGCATAGGTCATATATTTAGAAATTAGCTCATTATTATGGCGCTATGTAAACTAGATTCCGCTGAGAATGAGCTGACTGTTATAGTAAATTAACTCTACTGACCTCTTTAGTGAAGCGATCGAGTACAGTGAAGTAGATGAGGGAACACTGGCACATATTGCTAGATATTCCTTCTAACAAATAGCATTAAAGCATAAGTCGCATCACAGGTGACTAATTATAGGCTCACACTGCTCAGTCATTTCACCCTCAACAAAACCCTCCCCAAGCGTATCAATATAAAGTCTTTCACATCGGGAACAAGAGGCATGTCGGGGGGGGGGGGGGGGGGGGGGGTAGACGTCTTTATTCAGGCAAGGAAGAGCCCTGAAGCCCTAGAAGGCAAGGGTCAAGGTCGAAAAGTACAAGTAAAGGGAATGGAGCCATGGTCAGGAACAAAGGTAAAGGTCAGAAAGCAAAAGTCAGGTGGGTGGGTGGAGAAAGTATGTTGTGTGCTTGGATGCTGGTGTCAGCAGCCATCAAGTGGGAAGTTCTGGTAGGTGCAGGTAGGTGGCGCTTCAGCGGAACTCACTGATTGGTGGGTGTAGGCTCACGAGCGGAGAGTCCAGGGCCGCGTTCAGGCTCTGTCTTGGAGGCGCCTTGGGGACGGGCCTGACGTCATGCTAGTCTGAACGGCAAAGGCAGTTTGTTGTCTCGAAAATGTCCGCCTCCCTTAGGCGGCGGCCATTTGCAATGGAAAAGCTGTGCTGTGATTGGCTGAAACCACTGGACACGGCGGCCATTTTCGAGGCGCTTTTTGTCTCATATCTGTAAAGGGAGGCATCACCGAGACGTCGCCAAGATGCACCCTGAACGCAAATAGGCCAAAAAGCATCGCCAAGACGTCGCCGAGGCGCCTCCGAGACGGACCCTGAATGCGGCCCAGATGTGGAGGCTTCCACTCTTATTTTTGTCTGGCACCAGAGTAAAATTTTTCAGGCTGGTTTTACATTTTAATATAATTTCGCCTCCACCCTGATTTCCACTTCTTTGTGTGTAAATTGGTGTGCGAGTCAAATTTGATATAAATAAAGGTGAATGGTTCAACCCGGAGAGAGTCGGAGGTTTACCCTCTGGGAACACTCGCAAACAATTAGCTGATGAGACTTTCATTTCTCTCCTCCCAGTTCCCGTTCTCGTCCCTGTCACTAGACTTCCAGACTTGAAGTTGTTGTCGAACAAAGACGTGACGAGCTACTTCTAGGTGGGCGGTTCACTAAAGACCCTGAACGCGCCCACCCGATAGCCGCCTGTAACTGAGTGAGATGCTTGGTGCGGAGCTGTCACCGGGTCAGGCAGTCGACTGGTTTAGCTAGATCACAGTGGCAATATGTACATTTTTTGCCAGTTTGTCAGCGCTGATATATGTGAAGGCGTGTGTGGTTGACGCAGCTTGTCTGCATCTTATCACCTGATCCCAACCCTGTAATAGCCGCAAGATGATGTTTCGTAAACACAATGGAGTCACGTCTTGTTGGGCGGAGTGCATTCAGATGGTAGGGCCTGTGATCCTGGATACTTGCTGGGTGTCGCCAGATAACAACCACCACACTGCACGACCTCCGCATACTTACTGTAGGATGTATTAGTAGCTGATGCAGAACTCACATTGTGTGAATCTAATGTAAAACCAACCTCATACTAAGCAGTGACTTGTTGTGAATGCTGTCCTTCGATAATCATACAGAATGTCACATTCAGATCCTGCACAGATGCTTAAATGCAAGCATTATTATGGACTGCTCTCTGAGATTTGAATGCATAATATTCTAACTTGAATTTCACACATTTAAAGCCGTGGTCACCTACACGTTAGTGAACGTAGTTGAACGTAGTTGAACGTAGGATAGATTAACGGAGGTCAAACGTGGTGTAAGTACGTTAAACTACGGTGAAAAACGTTAAGATACGGCAGGTTTTGGTGCCCTATTGTTTTGGATTTATTGATATACCAACACAGTACTATCATGGGCAGTTCTGGTCTGTAGCCATTTGTTGTAACTAAGGAATTATTTCCTAATATTCACTGTTAATTTACTCAATCTGGTCCCAACTAAACGTCCTGGAAATTTTCAGGAAATTAGATATAACATTTTGCTTTCTGGTGATGTATTCCAATATGACAAACTCAGTGTATCACTGCCAAAACTGTCAAACTCCACATTAATCTTATATAAAATTCGACCTTGGTAATTAACTCGGTGGTCAAATGACCCCCATAGTTAAAACGAGGTAAGCTCACCAACCTGATTATATTATCTATACTCCCTGATGTAACCACCCTGTTTATGTGGATTCTTTCCCGATAACTTAATGCAGACTGCTACACTAACATATGTAGAAACAGCGAGGATTTTTGTTAGTGTGCCCAAGTATATATATTGGAATAACTGCCGATTATCTATCACTTCAATGACGATAATTTTAACATCCACCCTACCTCGGACTATTTATTTAAAGTTGCACAGTCGGATAGTTTTGAGTTTCTACCATTTTCTAAGATAAATATAGTAAGTTGATTGTTGTAATCTAGGTTACTTTAATTTGAAGTACCTTTTATTTAAAATGGCTAACGCTTGAGATATTTGAAGTACAAACATCCAAAATCAATGTTAGTAAGCACATAAAAACTGTGAAACCATAGGCTTCTGCAGCAACAAGTCACTGCTGCAAATCATGCCAGTCTATCACTCCAGCATTTCGGTGCCCATACCTAATATATTTAGTATTTTTCACTTCAAGTATCTATAAAATCAGCCATTTATAATGAAGGTTATCTGCTTAATCCAAACTAAAGTAAAGTAAATATATATATATCATTTTTAATATACTCGAAATTCAAAAACCACCAAGTTATGTAAGTTTAACGGACTTTTCCCAAATAGACAGCAAAACCATTGCCTTGTTGTTGTTTTGTTTCTAGTAGAAGTAGTTTACTCATAAATAAAGTAGTTTGTCAACATCTGGAAACTGTTCTGCCGAGCATGTGTCAATACAGTTATTCACAATATATGTATATGTAGTCTAATATTGTTAACAGAACATTAATACACCAGTAGCTAATACACGTGTACTGAATGATCAGTTGACAAAGGATAATATTAGCCAATATATGTGTATGTAGTCTAATATTGTTAACAGAACATGAATACACCAATAGCTAATACACGTGTACTGAGTGATCAGTTGACAAAGGATAATATTAGCCAGTTCCAAAGGTACATATCTTACAATTGAAGGACTTACATCTGAGATAGTAGTATAAGTATCAGTTACTTGGACTGAGTTGAAGTTTAATCCATGGAAGCGCGCCTTTAATAGATGCACACTCAACTATTACGTAGCTACAGGTCCAGGCACATACACGAATTAAAGTGTCCCCAGTGTATCGCAGTTCCCTAGCCGGGTCAGCAAGCCACAAGCAAATCGACACACCTGCAATCTGTCAGTAGCAACATGATGAGCTTGTCCAACATGAAAGGCAGCTAAGGTGGTTGGTACAGGTTTGATGGTTTCCATGCTGAACAGGTAGGCACTGTGGGCTGATGTTGAGCTATCTGTTTCACAACTATTTTCGTTAATAAAAAGAACGCTATATAGCGATACGGCATCACCCGCCGTCTTTTCTGTCAATCTAGCAACCAATTTGATCTAAAAAAAAGAAGTAAACTTATTATTATATAACTGACAGATTATTTTCCGAAAAAAAGTGAACTTGCAAAAGTTATTTTAAGGTTTTACGGATAACGGGAGTAAAGCAAACTGTATTTTACTACTCTTACCTCTAACCTCGTGTAACCTGTTTATTGCAGACTTGTTTGCATTTGGGTACTGGAGGTTGGTGTGCGGCCTGGAGGGGTGGAGGTCTGCTTCTAAGCAGCTCATACTCCCCTCATTCCCTCCAGGTGGCACCCGAGCTCCCCTACTGAGAGAACAAGTCACTGGCATCATGATCCAATATCCCACTCAGTCACATTATCCTAATACTTAGCAAACCAGTTCTTGTCGTATATTTATTAATGCCGATCACCAGGTTAGGTAGTGACAAATATCAATTGTGTAAGTCATTTGGAAATGCCGTGTTCCAATCGAATCATTCACATAAAAGAAATAACATTTCCAATATTGGTTGTTTTACTGTAGCACATATCGTGTGTGGTAATGCAATCAAGGGGTCTGTACATGGCTAATAATGTCAAGCACTTAATGTTACTTTTCATTATTCTGGACTTAAGATTCTGTTGAGTGAAGGAGAGAGATCTTACTAACAAGCTTTTCTTTTAAATAAAGCACACCCAAATATATTTAGATAACAATTGAACAAAAATCATTTTAAAAGCAAAATTAACAATATAAATATACATTATTTCATTAGATTTGTTATAAATTGCAATTATCTATTTTTTCCCTCTCTAAAAACTGTTGTTCGGTTGCTAGTGGGTTATATTTACTATTTGTGCATTTCAAATGTTGGTGATTTTGATCAATGAACTGTTGGTGAAGTGGACTCACCGAAGAAGCCTCAATAAGGTGGGGAGGGCAGGGCAGTGCAGGGCAGGGCTACATAGCTGTAGCAATTGCTTTCCAGCAAATGCGTTTGCAGTATGTGGTAATGGGGCCGAGTGGCATTCTCAGTCAACACAATTAAATGTGTCCGTGTTAGCCGGTAGGTGGCAGGGTAAGCGGTCAGGTGGGGCCGGCTGTTTACACTGACAGCAGAACGGGTATCCAGGCGACAGTTGAGGCTGCGTTATACCCACCAGGGTGCATGGTCATCATACCCATTATATCCACCAGGGTGCATGGTCATCAAACCTGTTATACCCACCAGGGTGCATAGTCATCATACCCATTATACCCACCAGGGTGTACAGGCATCAAACCTGTTATACCCACCAGGGTGCACGGTCATCACACCCGTTATACCCATCAGGGTGCATGGTCATCACACCCGTTATACCCACCAGGGTGCATGGTCATCAAACCTGTTATACCCACCAGGGTGCATGGTCATCATACCCATTATACCCACCAGGGTGCATGGTCATCAAACCTGTTATACCCACCAGGGTGCATGGTCATCATACCCATTATACCCACCAGGGTGCACAGTCATCAAACCTGTTATACCCACCAGGGTGTACAGGCACCACACCCATTATACCCACCAGGGTGCACGGCCATCACACCTGTTATACCCACCAGGGTGCACAGTCATCACACCCGTTATACCCACCAGGGTGCACGGTCATCACACCCGTTATACCCACCAGGGTGCACGGTCATCACACCCGTTATACCCACCAGGGTGTACCGGCACCACACCCATTATACCCACCAGGGTGCATGGTCATCATACCCATTATACCCACCAGGGTGCACGGTCATCATACCTGTTATACCCACCAGGGTGCACGGTCATCAAACCTGTTATACCCACCAGGGTGTACAGGCACCACACCCATTATACCCACCAGGGTGCACGGCCATCACACCCATTATACCCACCAGGGTGAATGGTCATCACACCCGTTATACCCCTCAGGGTGCATGGTCATCACACCCGTTATACCCATCAGGGTGCATGGTCATCAAACCTGTTATACCCACCAGGGTGCATGGTCATCATACCCAATATACCCACCAGGGTGCATGGTCATCAAACCTGTTATACCCACCAGGGTGCATGGTCATCATAC
Source organism: Branchipolynoe longqiensis (assembly GCA_030323885.1). Classification (NCBI taxonomy): domain Eukaryota; kingdom Metazoa; phylum Annelida; class Polychaeta; order Phyllodocida; family Polynoidae; genus Branchipolynoe; species Branchipolynoe longqiensis. Next base: position 58,770,392 of record CM059188.1, on the reverse strand, counting down.
CCATTATACCCACCAGGGTGCATGGTGATCACACCTGTTATACCCACCTGGGTGCATGGTCATCAAACCTGTTATACCCACCAGGGTGCATGGTCATCACACCTGTTATACCCACCAAGGTGCATGGCCATCACACCCGATATACCCACCAGGGTGCATGGTTATCACACCCATTATACCCACCAGGGTGCATGGTCATCACACCTATTATACCCACCATGGTGCATGGTTATCATACCCATTATACCCACCAGGGTGCATGGTCATCACACCTATTATACCCACCATGGTGCATGGTTATCATACCCATTTTACCCACCCGGGTGCATGGTCATCACACCTATTATACCCACCAGGGTGCATCGTCATCACACCCGTTATACCCATCTGGGTGCATGGATATCATACCCATTATACCGACCAGGGTGCACGGTCACCACACCCGTTATACCCACCCGGGTACATGGTCATCACACCCGTTATACCGACCAGGGTGCATGGTCATCACACCCGTTATACCAACCAGGGTGCATGGTCATCACACCCATTATACCCACCAGGGTGTACAGGCATCACACCCGATATACCCACCCGGGTACATGGTCATCACACCTGTTATACCCACCAGGGTGCATGGTCATCACACCCATTATACCCACCATGGTGCACGGTCATCATACCCATTATACCCACCATGGTGCATGGTCATCACACCCATTATACCCACCAGGGTGCATGGTCATCACACCCGTTATACCCACCTGGGTGCATGGTTATCATACCCATTATACCAACCAGGGTGCACGAACATCACACCAGCCACTGGGCAACCCACACCTCACCGCCGTCATCTGAGAGGGTGCGTAGGGCGGGGACGATTCCAGGTTGTTGGAGCTTTACATCCTAGCAACATCTAAGGTCGTACCAGGACGGGCACCGACTTGGGATAGGGTACAGGTATGTGAAGGTGTAGTGAGGTTAAGGATTCTGGATTGGGTTATGAGAGGTGGTGTGGGTGGGTTAATAATCCACGCGTATGTACACTGATTAGATCATTCAGTTACAGAGTGCTTAGGTGTAGGGTTCCACTTCCCAAGATTGCATACCTGTAATGTGCATTGCTCAGGTGCCATGCTACTAGGGACATGGTTTGAAGATGCAGTGTTAGTGGAATGAGGGTAGTTAGGTGCAAGGTTCTCCCTATACGTTAAATCCTGGGGTGTATTCATGTGTAGACCTACACAAAGCAGTCTGTGTAAGTATATTGTTAGTAATGAGGGAATAAACTGTATTTGGGGGATTGTAAATTTCGGGCACAGATGTAGCGATAAGCATATGATGATATTGGAAATGATAATTGGTTACCACCAACCCACCATTTGATAGCAACGCCTAGAACTAATGTAATGGGTCGGGTCCCAGAACTCATGCATTGAAAGCAACAGAAGCCAGAACAAAGTTACAGGAACATTGGATAGAAACACTACACTTTGTCCTATATAATGTCATCGTAATAAAGGAACATTGGATAGAAACACTACACTTTGTCCTATATAATGTCATCGTAATAAAGGAACATTGGATAGAAACACTACACTTTGTCCTATATAATGTCATCGTAATAAAGCAACATTGGATAGAAACACTACACTTTGTCCTATATAATGTCATCGTAATAAAGCAACATTGGATAGAAACACTACACTTTGTCCTATATAATGTCATCGTAATAAAGCAACATTGGATAGAAACACTACACTTTGTCCTATATAATGTCATCGTAATAAAGCAACATTGGATAGAAACACTACACTTTGTCCTATATAATGTCATCGTAATAAAGCAACATTGGATAGAAACACTACACTTTGTCCTATATAATGTCATCGTAATAAAGCAACATTGGATAGAAACACTACACTTTGTCCTATATAATGTCATCGTAATAAAGCAACATTGGATAGAAACACTACACTTTGTCCTATATAATGTCATCGTAATAAAGCAACATTGGATAGAAACACTACACTTTGTCCTATATAATGTCATCGTAATAAAGCAACATTGGATAGAAACACTACACTTTGTCCAATATAATGTCATCGTAATAAAGCCATGACTTTGTCATAAACATTTCTCAGTACGTTTGACATCTCCATTTGGATCTAGAAAACTCTAGATTTAGATGTAGAATACGAACTACTTGATGGTCAATTTTAAGCAATTTGTTTCATGTTTACATTGTGCATAATGGTTCACGATAAAGAGAATGGGTAGAGTTCAGCGGTCATGGTATGCAAACCTTTGAAGCAAGTTCTTATTGACAAAAGTGACATGGTGTCACATTTAGTTCTAGGTCATTCTAGACACGGATAATGTAGATTTAGATGAGTGGAAGAGGCGCAGTGATCCAGCCACCAGTGGGGTAGGACACCATTCTGCATGTAGGTGGGCAGTCAACAGAGTTCAAGCCTTGGCTGCCTATTCACAACACCGTGCACATATCCATTATATTCACCGATAGACATGCTGATATAGTGTGGTTCCAACTAGAGCCCTGTGATGGTTGAGGCTGGTTGAGGGTGCCTCGCATGCTGATATAGAGTGGTTCCAACTAGAGCCCTGTGATGGGTGAGGCTGGTTGAGGGTGCGTCACATGCTTATATAAAGTGGTTCCAACTAGAGCTCTGTGATGGGTGAGGCTGGTTGAGGGTGCATCGCATGCTTATATAAAGTGGTTCCAACTAGAGCCCTGTGATGGGTGAGGCTGGTTGAGGGTGCGTCGCCTGCTTATATAGAGTGGTTCCAACTAGAGCCCTGTGATGGGTGAGGCTGGTTGAAGGTGGGTCACATGCTTATATAAAGTGGTTCCAACTAGAGCCCTGTGATGGGTGAGGCTGGCTGAGGCTGCGTCGCATGCCTATATAAAGTGGTTCCAACTAGAGACCTGTGATGGGTAAGGCTGGTTGAGGGTGCGTCACGGATCGTTTCATCCTCCAGGTGTGCATTATGTGCACACTCACAGGTTTGAGTTCCAATACTGACGCTGGTCACCTCAGGGCCTGTGTGCATGGGGCAGTGTTAGCGAGCCAAAACTGGTCTTGGATGGGATTTCTAGTTTAGCGGCAAAAAGTCACTGTGGATGGGCCGGTGTTACGGAAACACCGCGAGTTTAAGGTCCGGTACACTAACACCACTCCATAGCAGGTTTAAGGGAGGTGTTAGTTATTGATTAGGGCCAAATCTATTCAATGCTATCATATTTAACAGAATAACATAATCAAAAAGTGAAATTTGGTCAAATTAACCCCAAAATCGAAGCAATATTAACGCCGCCGCTACATCGGCGTCGATATTCATACTGTCGAATCTAAACAAAACAAATCGCCACCACCGCTGCCACTGCCGCCCACCGCTGCCGCCGCATCCGCGGCAATATATTAGGGCCAAATCTATTCAATGCTATCATATTTAACAAAATAACATAATCAAAAAGTGAAATTTGGTCAAATTAATCCCAAAATCGAAGCGATATTAATGCCACCGCTACATCGGTGGCATTATTCATATTGTCAAATGCAAACATAACAAATCGCTGCCACCGCCCGCCACATCGGCGGTGATATATTATTATTAGGCCCAAATCTATTCAATGCTATCATATTTAACAGAATAACATAGTAAAAAAGTGAAATTTGGTCAAATTAACCCCAAAATCAAAGCAATATTAACGCCGCCGCATCGGCGGCGATATTGGCAAATAGCAGTGCTCGCCGGGAACAGGCTCAGAGGGATTTCCCAAATCTATAAATAACTTATAGGTTAGCTAACACCACTGCGCTTTGGACCCGTACATACCCCATGACCCATTTCCCAACACTGGCATTAGCTAACCTGGCGGTGGCCCTTAACACCGGAGCCGATAAAAACTTGTTCCTGCATACAGGCCCTGGTCCAGTCTGTAGTCAGTGCTACCCACCTCCCCAGGTGAAATGCCACATACACAAGTAGGCATGGTAGGTTGATTACATCACGGAGTCTAGATAACAATTGGTTAAAGTTGCATGGTCCAATGAAATAAAAAAAAATTCAAAACCAAAAGATATACATTTGATTATGTTTATCCAGATATTGATATTGGTGCATTAACTAGTGATTTGAGACAGCATATATAGAATAATCAGTGCATTTACTACAGACACCTACTTTGAGAAAGCCATCACACAGGGAAGCCATTAACCAATTAGGTCAATCTCATGGCATCATTAGCCTTGACCCTCATTCCAAGTACCTAGTCAGGTTCCAGGATGTCCAATGGTAGTATTGCTGGCACCATAGCCTGGGCTGTTATAAAGTTGCATGGTCATAACAATTTTTCAAAACCAAACCACATACTTACATTTGATCTGATTTTTCCAACTCAGATGGGAAAATGTTAGACTGAAAATCTGAAGGTACCCACCCAGTTGGTGCATTGTGGGATGTCAGGAAGCAAAACAAACCCGCACGAAGCATGTGCCATGGCTCATGCATTGGCTGCAGCTATGAAATATGCTAGATTTAGCTCATTTCAGCTCTTGTTTGAAATGTAGAATACCAATTAAAATATATTTATAATAAATTAATAAATTTGATCTAGCATTGCATTTACATCAATTTAAGCAGCATGTCTTATACCATCTGGATTTAGATCAAGCCAAATCTTGTCATTCAGACTAGTGTTAGAACTATAGCCAGAGTCAGTTTTACTTATTTTATTCATGTTTTTATTTATTTATTTATTTATTTTTTTGTGACAAGTTTTTTATTCTGCCCATAACTTATAAGCTCCTGTGAGGGTGCTTGTTTTCAACGCTGGACAGCTGTGATACTGGATTGGTCTGGTCCCGCACTCAGGAGTGTTTACCTAATCTTTCTCGGGCCAACCTTTGCGGTTTTGGGTGTTAGTAGTGTCGTGGGGGTGTTGAAAATGGGAAATACTGCACCTAGAGCGGGACTCGAACCCACATCTCTTTGCATTCCGGGCCAGTGTGCTAACCATTACACCACCTAGGCTCCCTGATATCAACACACTCCCCACGCCTACCTGTCTATGTGGTTACTTGCCTGAGAGGTCAGTGCAGACCACTACACTCGTCCCCCTGGAATTGTAAGTCTTCTAATGCTTACAATTACATACATACAGGCAATGCACTAACACATACATACACAGGGTAGGTTCAACAACCATACAGCGCAAAGCTTGTACAGGATCCTGATCACGGCAACCAGTGTCGTGGGGGTGTTGAAAATGGGAAATACTGCGCCTAGAGCGGGACTCGAACCCACATCTCTTTGCATTCCGGGCCAGTTTGCTAACCATTACACCACCTAGGCTCCCTGATATCAACACACTCCCCACGCCTACCTGTCTATGTGGTTACTTGCCTGAGAGGTCAGTGCAGACCACTACACTAGTTTCTATATTATTTTTTTTAGAATTTTCAAAGTTTTTTCCTAACCTGTATATGATAACTTAGCCTACTATGTACATCTACACAGATGACATACAGGCCTGCGGGAGAGGATCCCATCCTATTGCGGTTTGTTACAGCATCCTTTCACCTACGCCCTGTCCTTAGATAGTACACCAGTGTGCCAGAACACCCCTGGACCCTTCAGGACTGCGACTAGGTGGGATGGTTAGCCATTTTGTATTTCAGGGTGAATCGGATGCATTACCGTGGCCTGCCCGGTTCTGCTTTGGTTTGTGCCAGTACACATACCCAGACGGACTGTGCCCTATGGTGATAGTCATTTTGAATTCCTTAGTACTTACTAGGGCTAGTTTCCGTATTTGTAATATCTACCATCTTTTCTGGCCTGTCTTTTGCTTTTTTGTGCCAGAACACAGCAAGCAGTGACTGCGCCCACAGTCAGGTGAGATATTGTTCCTTCAGTAGGTGGTTGTGTATTATGTTTTCTTTAAGAACCTTCTATAAACGGTCCAGGCTTTTGATTGCCTGTTGTTGTGTGGGTTGATTATTCCAGGCATGTGCCGCCATGGCCAGTACACTTCTCTCATAAATTTTTGTGTTACTTATTGCTGTCAGTTGCACTGGGTCTGCCATTTGCCTGGTGTCCCTACAGGGGGTTTCTGTGTAGCCTGGTTTTGTGGTGTAATGGTTGTGCTAGTATTTTGAGGTGCGTTTCCCTTCTACTCGTTCTAGTGTTGCATTGCATTTTTTGTGTAATTCGATTGTGGGATATCTTTTGTGCACCTGAAGGCATACTTTGAGGGCTCTATATTGTAGCACCTGTAGTTTGTTTAATAGTTTTGTATTTCCTCCCATGTATACTACATTGCCATAGTCAAAGTAGGGGAGGATCATGCCTTTATATATTTTAATTGCCATGTTTTCAGTCATGTAGTATCTCAGTTTAGCCAGTAGCCATATATTATGGTTTACTTTTTTGATAGTATTTGTTATGCAGAGGTCATAATTTAGGTGTCTGTCTAGATCCACTCCCAGATATCGGTAGTTGTCTACTTGTTATATCCTATTTTTAATAACATCTGTAGATATAGGAAATTGGTAGGGTTAATCAAACATTAGTTTTATATTTCTTTTAAACAAGTTTATGTTGACACATTTGACATCTGAATATTTAGAACAAGAATTACAAAAGGTGATGTAAACATCAGCCTGTAAAGTGACTGTAATTATATGTTTCTTAGCTGAAAATGGCTAATTATGGAGAGTTGTGTCTTAAACATATTCATTATATTATTATATTACATGCATGCATCCATGTTGTGCCAAATTGTTCTGTATTCCTATTGATTTTGAATCAAAATCGAAGTTTTGCACTGCGTGTATCGGCACACTCAATCAGTCAATGGCCGTATGCTTTTGTTTTGCTGTCAATGCCGTTTTCAGCGCATACGCAGTCGGAATTACGAACTGCCATAGTCTATTAGCAGAATAATAGGTGATATTCCTGATTCCCATGACTATTAAAATTATATATACATGGACTTAATCAATTGTTTCATATTAAATAGCCTATTTTGAGCAGTTTAATTGAATATTTCGGTTGATTCTAATTTTGAATCTCAGAATCAGTATCATTAGTTGCTATGTATGTCAACAAGTCGAGCCCGGTGGTCAGGCAATTTTAAACAAATTGCCAGTTATCTAACAACTGGGTAGCTTTTTGGTTTTTGAATCATTTTCTGCAATTTAGGATACCATATATCATTTGTGTGGTCAAAAATATTAATTGCAGCAATGTTGGTACCTGGATTCAATGGTTGGAGAGCTAACTGGTTTTATTTGATAGATTTATTCCGAAGAGAACTAGAAAAGACATGAGGAATGCGGGGAATGGGGTGAGGACCAGGAGATTGGCCTCATGATCATTTTCATCATTTTTCTTTTAAATGTCTTATTTTTGGCGTAAATGTTACTTTTAATTCAAAATTAGGGTTTACTTTTTATTCATGGATATATATATATATTATTCGGGTGTTTTGTGACTTTTGCATTACCAGGCTGGAATTTAAATTAACACAATATCATTTAAATTAATAATATAACGGTTGACTAAACCAATAAAGCATATACTACCAACAAAGCTATAGTTGACCAAGACAATTTAAAGGAGTCATGCAACCATTACTTGCATAATCCAAAATCCATGACTACCTGTATCAGCAAGTCATGCCCATTATATTATTGTCTCCTCACAGGTATGATCATCAAATGGCTATTTTCCAGTCTACATGTGCAAAATAAGATCCCTACTATATTTGTGATGCCTGATTTTATCCTACTATTGTCTATATTGTTCATACCATCTCATGTCATCCATAAATAGTTCATAAGCACTATAATTGTTAAGGCCAGAAGACCAGCGCCTCAGTGCTGAAAAAAAAGATGTTATTCAACTGGAATAAAAATTTGGAAAAAAAAAAAATATATATATATATAATATGTTATTACCTAGTCAAAAAGAAACCTTTTTCTACTCTGATACATCTAGGTTGGAATTTGCCAATTCAACCTGGGATGGTAAATGAATAGCCTATAAACTAATATATTATAAGATAAATTACCATTATTACACCGTATGAAAGTTAAACTAGGATAAGGTGAGGAGCAGGGGAAATAGGAAGATCAAATTTTCTGTGACTGAAAATTCACCAACTTAATGAACTGATGTACAAAAAACATACACACACACAAAAACTGGGTATCTTCAGATTTTCAGTCTAACATTGTCCAATCCGAGTTGGAAATATGAGATCAAATGTAAGTAGAGAGAAAAGTAAAGCAAAGTAAGAGTGTAAGAAGATAGAGTCCAAGCCCCTTTGGTTTATTATATATAGTACACGGGTTCATTGTAGAGTATCACCCCACCCTTTTCCCCCAATGGGAAACACACATTCTTGGCCCTACCAATAGGGATCCAGCATTCCCGGTCCCGATGGCTACCAGTGGTCTGCCCACCACTACCAAGCTGTGTGGCCCCCCCTGGTCACCACCAACCTTGACCCTGAGTGTGGTGATCCTACCCAGCAGAGGGGGAGGGTGTAGGCCCTGAGTGCCCCTTACACACAGCCCTGCCAGCACCACTATGTCTATTTACATTCCACTCAGGCACCACCAGCACTTACATATATATACATACTTGCGTTTGGTCACGTATACCTGTTTAGTAATAGAACATTTGCATTCCCCCAATGCCGTAAATCGGAATAGTTTACAACCTGGTCATCGCGAGATGTCAATACCGGTCATAGTGAGAGGACTTTTGGAAAGCTTGTCAAAAGTATTTTGGGCTCTTCGAGCTCAAATTGCTTCAAAATTAGCGATTTTTCATCAAAATGACTCCGGTCTCATGATTTGTAGGTCATAACGATCAATTTGATATATTTATCTAAAAAATAAGACAACAATTCAAACGCGATCGGACTATGCAACTTTAAGATGCTTGTCTTGGAATGGCAGAAGTATGGGTTCGAGTCTCACCTAGGTATGACCTTTGTTGCGTCTCCGTCTACGACAGTTGACATTTCAGTCTTCATTTCGTATTGCCTCATGTCACTATGTCAGTAAAACAAGCTTCAGTAAATAACATTTAAATTAGGATCAAATGGCCGCAAATTCAAAAGCCAAGATATAATCTATTTGCTCACAATTCTGTCTGTGTGTCGATTTCAAATTCACCCGCTTCGAACGATAATTGACGAGAAGCAAAGAGAAGTGCGACCTGAATGTAAAAGAAATGTTTAAATAAGAAGAAATAGCACCACACAGTTCTGCGTCCTTACCAAAGCAAGAGGCATGCCACACCTTGCTGTCGGCCTTGTGGTGTCTGCCGAACAAGGCTGGGACGCACGCGCACACACGCGCGCACAGACGCGCACACACGTGGTGCACGTGCTTTATTCACACATAGATCAGGTGTTAGCATGGAAACAGTTCAGCCAGCCCATAATGGCAAACCGCCGGGCGCCGCGAAACGCTTTTGATTCCCACTTTGAACCAATAGTACAAACCCTCCTGCCATTCTGAACCCCGTGTGACTAACTAGTCACCAACTGTTACACCGCAACATATAACATCAGAACAATGCAAATTCTCTTAGAAGTTAGAGATGACCGAGGTAACATTTCAAGGTGTTGGTGGCTGAATCCAGTGGTTATAATATTGGTGAGAGAAAATCCGTTTCAATAAATATATAATATGTAAACGTAGTTCTTTTTTGCTTGGCAGAGTTTTCTTTGTGGGATGGTGGGGTACTGTTATGAAAATGTTACTACAGTATATGGAGAGGGGTGTGTTATTGTAAATGCATAACGCATGGACTGCCGGGTGGTTATATGATGATAGTGCGCCAGTCCTGACTGACCGAGAATCCTGCCCACTTACACAGCAGTACATCATTTGTCTACACTAATCAGAAGGGGTATGTTCGGGCCTGCGTCACTAACACCACATCGATCACGTCTTCCATTACTTGTTTAGGTAAACCCTGTTCACCAAGAGGGTGACTTTCACACCCCAGTTTCACACCACCAGTTGTCCCTCTGCGTGATTCTCGCAAACAACAATTTCACGAAACGCCAGCGGGAAAACACCCATATCTGACTAAAACAGACCCCCACCAACCAGCCCTCTGACGGCAATGACACTAATATGCGGATAACAGCGGAATGTGCATATGTTTTGTGGGAAAGATCTTATAGACGATTTCCACAACCAGCCTGCACTTTGACTGTCTTGGTAGAACTAATGTTGTAGGTAGCAGCTCACTGAGCACTGTGTTCTGTGGAAAAGGTTTAGTAGAGGATTTCCTCCACCAAGCTGCCTTCTAACAGCAGTGACAGAATTAAAGTTGTGGGTAGCAGCTCAGGGTGCAGCATGTTCTGTGGAAAAGGTCTTATAGACGATAACCACCAAAAATCTACCTTCTGACGGCAGTGGTGAGATCTAGTCTAGTGAATAGCAGCTCACTGCGCATGCTCCACGGAAAAAGGTCTAGTTGTCTCATTATTAGAGAAGGTCGTGTGTGAATTGTTACGAGGGCGGGTCCTTGGTGCGCTACCCGGTCATTAGGGGCCCGATGTTGGGTAGAGGCGCTGTTGTACACTTCACAAACCTTCGGTGTAACACAAGGTTTATCAAAGTCGTTCAACGCAAGGCTTTGCGAAGGGAGTGATTTGCGGTCTGCATGCCGTTTTCATTTTGTGTCACGTTGTTTGGTAACTTGGCAATTCTGGGTGGTGATTTGGTAGTAAACCTCCTCCCGCCGCTGGTGCCAGCATGCGAAGGGTGCAGGTAAACCGCCGTGACCAACCTGCCGGTAACCAGCGCCCACCACGCGCCGCTGATCACACGCGCTCCCTGTCGGCCCGACCGCGTGCGCAGCGGAAGTAGGACGAAACCGGAAGTCAGCCACCAACAACATGATAACAATTAGGCAGCATGCAGTGGGGGGGGGGGCGACGGTGGTGAAAAGTGTGTGTGTGGGGGGGGGGGGGCTGGATGTGACTGTGTGTGGAGGGATATGGAGAGTGAGGGGAGGAACATGGGAAAATGGCAGGTGATGGGTGGGGAGAAAGAGAGCAGAGGGACGGGGAAGAAGAGGGACGGAAAAGTTGCCAGATTGAGCCTAAGGAGATGGCAGCGGTCGATGGGAAAGACGGGTAGCGGATGTGGGCAGGGGGAGGTTCAATGTGATGTGGGCAGGGGGAGGTTCAATGTGATGTGGGTAGGGGGAGGTTCAATGTGATGTGGGCAGGGGGAGGTTCAATGAGATGTGGGCAGGTGGAGGTTCAATATGATGTGGGCAGGGGGAAGTTCAATGTGATGTGGGCAGGGGGAGGTTCAATGTGATGTGGGCAGGGGGAGGTTCAATGTGATGTGGGCAGGGAGAGGTTCAATGGGATGTCCTTTTGTTTGTTGTTGTTTTACGTCCTAGCAACATCTAAGGTCATATCAGGACGATCAATGGGATGTGGGCAGGGGGAGGTTCAATGTGATGTGGGCAGGGGGGGGGTCAATGGGATGCGGGAAGGGGGAGGTTCAATGTGATGTGGGCAGGGGGAGGTTCAATGTGATGTGGGCAGGGGGAGGTTCAATGTGATGTGGGCAGGGGGAGGTTCAATGTGATGTGGGCAGGGGGAGGTTCAATTTGATATGGGGATGGGGAAGGGGGTCGGTGATGTAGAAGTAGAGGAGGGGTTGAATTAAAGAGAAGGAAGGGTGGGACATAACCAGATCATGCTGAGGTAACACATAACCTCATGTACACACAGCTGTAGAATGTGTGTACTAGTTGTATAGACCCCTTTCAATGTTTATAGACATTGTGTATGCGCACGCAGCTCGGCTGCAGAACGAAGGCACACTGCCATTGAGTTTGCCGGTACGCGCAGTGCAAAACGTTAATTTTATTCAGAATTAATAGAAATGCAGACCCCTAACCATTTGAATTTAATATAATATGTTCAATGAATATGTTTACTACATGTGTTCCAAGCAGCTTGTTTCTAGGTGGAGTGGTTTTAGAGATATTTCACTTATTCTGAATGAAGATTGCTCACGGCCATTGACAATGCATTGAGTTTGCTGGTATGCGCAGTGCAAAACGTCTATTTATTCAAAATTAATAGAAATACAGACCCCAAATTTAATATAATCTGTTCGTTGAATATGTTTTCTATATGTGTACCAGGCGGTTTGTTTCTAGGTGGTGTGGTTTTAGAGATATTTCACATTTTCTGTATGAAGATTGCTCACGACCATTGACGCACAGTGCAATACGTCTATTTTATTCAAAATTAATAGAAATGCAGAACCCTAACCTTATGAATTTAATATAATCTATTCGTTGAATATGTTTTCTATATGTGTATCAGGCGGTTTGTTTCTAGGTGGTGTGCTTTTAGAGATATTTCACATTTTCTGTATGAAGATTGCTCATAGCCATTGAGTTGCAGTGTGACCGTGTTTCCTCCTGCAGCCAAACAGCACACGCACTGACCTAGATACCTTTGCTGACGGCATATGAAATAGGTTTATGCTAACCCCCCCACCCATCAACAACAACAAAAAGCAATGGGAAAAAAGCAAACTTGTTCTAACGGAATTCACATCGAAAAAATATGAATTGCGAACATGAGTGATGCGTTGCCTGATTGTGCTGGAATCGGGCCGTGTTTTTATTTGTCTTGTTGCTGGTTACCCTCCTGGTGCCTGACAGTAACCCGCCTCGCAAACGTCGACTTTCCATTTACACCAGTGCACTGGGGTTGGTCTAGCTTTAGCCTTTGAAGTTGAGTGTAGTTTGTCAGCAACTGCATCCTAAGAGAACTGCACATATCCAACCATCTGTTAACAGACACAATGTATATGTCCTGTATGGCCCTCGCGTTACATTAGCTGGTTGGTGTGATATAACACATGACCCAGAAGCATCCCAAGCCTGACCCACAAAATATCATCTAGAGAATGTATATATAACATATACAAAAAGACATATTTGATTTGCTTATTTGTTGAATATTGATAAGTAGGTGGTGGTGGTGAAGGTAAGAAATAAAACAGAAGGTGAATAATATAGTCTGTTCAATCAGTGGTACATATATTTGTTCTCACCCGTTTTTTCAAATCAGTTTTTAAACAATTATTTTCATATGCTATTTACAAATTTATTTAAGATTTAATATAGGTATTTTTAATGTATTTATGTATGCCATATCAGAATACAGGTACCAGAAGATCTGTTAGTAACCATAAGTTAAAAGAAAAGAAAACTATATTCCCGATTCGAAAGTTCTAGGTCTATTGCCATGGACGCACGCACAGCAAGTGTTCAATGGCGAGCATAACAGTCAAAGACATATTATCATCCTATCAGCTACAATTCCAGGACAAGATAGGCTAGCCTTTGAGATTTTTGAAGTGATAACATGCACAATTATTTTTGGTGCATACCTTAAAATACTGGACACCATAGGCTTCAGCAGTAAACAGGTTCTGTTAAATTGACCTAGTATTCCATTTTATGCAGCAACACATTATTAAAAAGTGCACCGGTATCTGAAGTGGACATTTAGAACATGTTCTGTATGTAATAGAAATCTATAAGAAATGAAGCAAGTGGGAAGTGCTGCTGAAAATTCACCTGGTCAATTCTCTCTTGACAATGTTGTAGGAGATATTCGTAGAACATCGATATTTACTTGAGGCATTTTCATTTAGTTTGCTACACTGATGCACATTTCCCACACGGTCGTTAGAACTTGGTTATTTACGATGCAATGCAAATAGAATTAATTGATATATCAGTGTTCCTATTAATTGCCCAACTGTGGGGTTTTTTTAATTCACTTTTTAATTGTTTATTTTTGCTTTGCTTGGCAAAATGCAAATGTTGCTCGGTGATTATTAACGCAATAACGCGATCAATAAGCACGATTCCTAAGCACCATGGCATTGCTTTATTCACAAACAATTTAACACGTGCCTCATGGTTCCCGTTAAAGCTCCAATGGAAGCATAACATTTTCTAAACCAAATCACTTACCCCGTGTTAATCCTACGTCTCGAAATTAGATACTGGTGGATTGAAGCATTTGTTGCTGCATAGAAAGGAATATTAGGTCAATTTAATAGAACCCGTTACTGCTGAAGCCTGTGGTGTCCAGCATTTCAGTGTGCATGCCAACAGCAATTTTGAATGTGTTCACTACAAATATATTGAAAGTTAGCCATTTAAAATAAAAATTACCTTAAATTACAATTAATAACGATCAACCCATTAAATTTATGTAAAGAATGTGGCAAAACTACCCAAGCAAACTATGTAACTTTACCTCCTATGGAATGTGTATTGCTATCTCGGACAGCCGGCTGAAAGGCGCGCAGTGGCAGGAACTGGGCGTTCTGCAGTCGTTCTAAGTGAGTTTGATGAAGCAATCGGCCGCCAGCTGGGAGGCTGTAATTGGCGGGAGGCCCTGGCTGACCCTGCAGGGGTCCGTTACCTCCGCGAGATGGCGCTCCGTTATTGATGGCGGCAATATGGCCTCCGCTATGGTTTAGGTTCGACTGCACTTCCGGTCTGAATTAACCGGAAGTAGCTCGTCCGACCGTGGTCATTGCCTGCCGTCTGTCGGCCCGCACCGCGCCGAACCCTGATGAGCAAAGTGTGATCCAAGCGCACGGATCTTGTACAGCCTGTATTGGATTGCACTGAACTGAAGTAGGGAAACACAGTTTGTGCAGAAAATATGTATCACATTGAATCAGATATATATATATATATGTATATAAGGGAGTTATTCCCGATCTGTGCTTTGTGTTGGATGTGTGTGTTGAGTGCATTAGGTGTGTGTTGAGTGCGTTATGTGTGTGTTGATTGTGTGTTGGGAGTGTGTTGTTTGTTCCGTGTGTTGGGTGCATGTTGGGTGTGTGTTGGGTGTATGTTGGGTTTGTGTTGGGTGTATGTTGGGTTTATGTTGAGATGTGCTTGGGTGTGTGTTAGGTGTGTGTTGAGTGTGTGTTGGATGTGTATGGGGGTGTATGTTGGGGGTATGTTGTGCATTGAGTGTGTGCTGGGTCTTTGTTAAGGGGGTATTAAATGGAAGTTGGATGTATGTAGAGTTGTGTATATGTTGAATGAGTTTTGGGTGTATGTTGGGTGTATGCTGAGAGTGTGTTGGGTGTGTTTGGGCGTATGTTAGGTGTGTGTTGAGAGTGTGTTGGGTATGTGTTGGATGCATGTTGGGTGTATGTTGGGTGTATGTAGAGAGTGTGTTGAGTGTGTGTTGAGTGTATGTTTAGAGTGTGTTGGATGTATGTTGTGTGTATGTTGGGTGTATGTTGGGTGTGTGTTTGTTGGGTGTGTGTTGAAATGGTGTTGGGTGCATGTAGAGTTGTGTATATGTTGAATGGATGCTGGGTGTATGCTGAAATGGGTTATTGAGTGGTGATATCACTTTAGTTTAATGGAAAACATATATTTATATTAATATTTACCTGAAAATTGAAATGGTTTGATTTGTATCAAATGACTGGAAAATTGATCTCAGACACACTTTTGAAGTGGCTAAATTTGTGTCAAATGACTACATAATTTAACTAATAAAATATAGATAACATTACAACAGGCGAAACAGTCCAGTGGAACTCTAAACATTGTTCATGGTTTGCATTGGTAAAGAGGTATCACATGTTATTATTTAAAAGATTATTGGCGGAAAGCAATGAAATCCACACATCGATTTTGTTCGTTGTTGTTTTACGTCCTAGCAACATTTAAGGTCATATCAGGACGGGTCCACACATTGAAGTAGAACCTGTCATTGGACAGTGGCACCCAATGGATTCGGGGGTGGTTCTCCCTGAAGTGAAAACGGTTGTTTAGTGGCTGTTGGTTGTGTCTTTTATGTATAGCTAGTGTGTCTTCGATTGATTTAAATACATGACTGATCTATTAACTGTGTCATTTAACTATGTTCACAACATTGTCATCATATTATATCAACATCCACCAACTCACCACAACAGGAAGCTTTATAGATAAACTGGCCCGTCCTGCTGCACACATTGTTTGCGGGTGTAAGCGTCTTCCCGGTTGCGTGCATCCCACACAGAGCTAACTAATCGGGCCAGCCTTGGTCTCACCTTACACATGAATCAGGACCAATCAGTAGCTGAGAGTCGGGCGACAGTGGCGGCCCCTGTCACGGGGTGTGATAGGGCGTGGTGCTTCCCACTACTCTCACAGCACATCCTCACAGCCACTGAACACTGTGTGCCCCGTCACCAAGCACAGCCTCGCCTGAAGCTGAACTAACGACTAGCCTCCAGTGCAGGATGCTTAGTTATACTCCACTGTTCAGAACCGAACTCTTCTCTGCCAGTTCTTTAGGGGCTACTCTAAGCTGGGCCTCTGAGGTCAAGCCATGTGTAGGTGTGCATAGAGGAGGATAATTAAATATGCATAAGCTGAGGAAAGCACACTAATCCAAAGACATAAACACTTACTGAGACGTGGTCCTGCATATCTAACTCCGATACTGGTGCGACCATTAAACATTTCTGGGGAACTTATACCTTAGACAAGTCTAAGCTTGTTGACTTCGTCAAGCAGTGGGGATATGACCTAGCTTAACAGAGCAATGTTGCATTGCACTTAGTAGATATTTAACAACCACTGTCAATATCATACACAACCATTAAATATTGGTTTATTCAGTTTCATAGCCTCAGCAATAAGATTGTATTATTCTGGTGAATCAGTGTTCTTTGTAATTATATATACATATGTGTGTATGTATATATCCATGTATATATGTATATATGCATGCATACGTATATACATATAGACATAATATAGATGCATATGTACATAACATATGCATATATACATGTGTACAGTTATCAATATATAACCATATATATGTGTATATACACATATACATATATACACATACACAAATATATACATATCAAGCAACCAAGAGTGCAATTTATTATTAGACAAATAATGTATATATTATATGCGATATTTTGAAGGATATCAACATGGGAATCATTGCAATGGAGGTTAGTACCTCACTACCAATCATGTACAATATATGAAGAAGACTAGCCAACTTGGGGACATGCATGTACTTGTAAAAGTTCACCAACCTTTTCACTTAAAATGGAAGTGGGTGTTTATTTGTTCGCATGGAGTGTGTGTGTTTTGGAAGGACGTGATTGCTGGAGACGAGGTTGAGTTGGGAGTGAGTGCCGTTATTGTGGGTGGCGGTGAGTGTTACTATGGGGACGGGCTGCTCGTGTGAGTGTGTGTGACTGCCTGTTGACGGGACTA
The DNA here is from genome assembly GCA_030323885.1 of Branchipolynoe longqiensis. Classification (NCBI taxonomy): domain Eukaryota; kingdom Metazoa; phylum Annelida; class Polychaeta; order Phyllodocida; family Polynoidae; genus Branchipolynoe; species Branchipolynoe longqiensis. The sequence goes on along the minus strand of CM059188.1, from coordinate 58,753,019 downwards.
TGATATATGGACCAGTTTTATTATGAAGTCTCATGTTTGCATTTTCTTTTTCCGCTTAGGGCGGGACGCCGGGTCAGAATTTGACAGTGCGCCTGCGCCATGCAGTCTACTTCCGGGTTGTATTTCTAGCAGGTGAGCGCAGTCGGCGCCATCACTAACAAATCGCCGCGGCCATCTTTATTGGCTGGGGGGGGGGGGCGAGGTTGCAAGCGAATGACATTGATAGAAGATTACTGAACCGCATCCATCTTCTCCGTAGAAATATCCATTTGAAAGAGTTGCATCTGATATGGCAATAATAAAAGGGACAACTGTGATTGTTGCGATTATTCGTTGGCAATGTATTAGTGAGGCGAACCCGTAGGGTGGTTGAGAGTGGGGGGGGGGGGGGGGCTCCCCGGGCCCATTCAAAGGGCCAGATAACGCAGGCCATCCCCACCAGGCGGCGGCACGGGGAGGCGGCACATCATGGCTCACATTGCTGTTAACTGTAGACATTGGGTGAACACTTCGACACCAGGAGGGATATAACCAGGGCGCATCACCATTCTCAAGCACGTAAATGTAATCTCCTAGTGGATTACTCTTTTTGTAAGTGCAGATGGCTTTCAGTGAAAATAGCTTAGACTTTGGAGAGAGAAAATATTACTTATGGTCGATGATATTGAGTGACTGCAGCAGCCAAGCTCAACATGCTTCGTTCTTGTTATCTATATGTAGATTACGTTGACAGTGTTCCCTGCAAATATTTGACAGGTGTTCCCCTCATGCCCTCCTCTTCCTCCTCCTCCTTCTCCCCCTCCTCTTCTTCTCCCCCTCCGCCTCTTTATCCCCTCCTTCCCTCCTCCCCGTCTTCCTCCTCCTTATCCCCTCCTCATCTTCTCCCCTACTCCTCATTCCTCCTCCCCGTACCCCCTCCCCTCCTCCCTCTTCTCCTCCTTCTCCTCCCGTTTCTCCTCCTACTCCCCATTCCCCCTCCCCCTCCCGGTACCCCCTCCCCTCCTCCCTCTCCTCCTTCTTCTCCTCTTCCCACGTATCCTCTTCTCCCCATATTCCCCATTCCCCCTCTCCTCCCCCTCCTCCCTCTTCTCATTCTTCTCCTTCTTCGGCTTCTCCTCTTCTCCCCCCTATCCCATCCCGCCCTCCCTCTTCACCTTCTTCCTTCCTCCCGCTTCTCCTCTTCTCCCCTACTCCTCATCCCCCCTTTCCTCCTCCCCGTACCCCCTCCCTCCCCCTCTTCTCCTCCTTCTTCTCCCTTCCCGCTCATCCTCTTCTCCCCATACTCCCATTCCTCCCTCTCCTACCCCCTCTCCCTCTTCTCCTTCTTCTCCGGCCTTCTCCTCTTCTCCCTCCATTCCTCATCCCCCCCCTCTCCCCTCCCCGTACCCCCGTCCCTCCTACCTCTTCTCTCCTTCTTCTCCCTTTCCCGCTTATCCTCTTCTCCCCATATTCCCCATCCCCTCTCCCTCCCCCTCCTCCCTCTTCTCATTTTCTTCTCTTCGGCTTCTCCTCTTCTCCCTCTACTCCTCATTCCCCCCTCCCCCTTCCCCGTCTTCTTCTCCTTTCCCTTATCCTCTTTCCCCTAACCCCTCTTCTCTCCTATCTTCCTTTCCTCTCCCCTCTCCCCCTCCCCGTTACCCCCTCCCCTCCTACCTTTCTCCTCCTTCTTCTCTCCTCCCGCTTCTCCTCTTCTCCCCATACTCCTCATTCCCCTCTCCTCCCCCTTCCCTCTCCCCTCCTCCCCTTTCCATCCTTCTTCTCCTTCTTCAGCTTCTCCTCTTCTCCTCTTTCCTTTCCCCTCTCCCCCCCCGTACCCCTCCCCTCATCCCTTTCTCCTTCTTCTCCTCCTCCCGCTTCTCCTCTTCTTCCCCTACTTCCTCATTCCCCTCCCTCCCCCTCCCCCCTCCCCCTCCTCCCCCTTCTCCTCCTCCTTCTTCTCCTCCAGCTTCTCCTCTTCTCCCCCTACTCCTCCCGCTTTCATTTGTAGCGTAATTAAGAGATTTATCATATATATATATATATATATATATATATATATATTTTACCTCGGTACTAAGCCTCTGGCTAGCCTCAGGCTAGGGAGAAGGAAGCAACATCCGGGTTTAGCAATTAGCATATTCCACTCGCAAGCGGGACGTTTGCGAGTAAATTCAGCTTTCTTTTTCTGCAAATAACTCCAGAACTCGCAGTAACTTTATGGAAATAATTCACACGATGGTTTAGGAAGACCTTTAGGAGCTTTTGTTGAGAATTTTGTTAATTTGCCGA
>CM059188.1:58686648-58750251 GCA_030323885.1 Branchipolynoe longqiensis | reverse complement strand
ATGGCTTCAGTGGTTCAAGCAAATCCAGTTGGTTGGGTTTCTCATAAGAAAAGGTAAGATCGAAACATATCATATATAGATTATGCATACATTATCTGTACATTATGTACGTGCATTATATACATGTCAAATATATATTTAAATATATATTAAATATACATTATACCATAGCTCATATACATATGCATATATGCTCTATAATAATGACATAAATTATTAAATCAAAGATGCGTTCGTTTGAAGGGCGCGTCCTTTGGCCTAGGAAACCCCAAAGACGATACAATCAGTACAGGGTGATGCTAGTCATTGCTATGGGCTCATTGGGAGTAGTATGTGTTAGCTGAGTTCCATAATGCCCGGTACACACCTACCGTTTGTGTGCGCACACCTCCCGTATACGATCGAAAACTGCCCGTTTCGCCCACAAAAATCGCTTGGTGTGCGCTCCTCGCGCACACCTAGCGATTGCGATTCGCACATAAAACTCAGTTTTTAGTGCTAATAGCGGCCGTTTACGATTGCGATTCGCGATTCGAAAAACGAATCGGCCCGTTTTCAGTTTTAAGCGGATCGGGTCGAGTCGCGAGTTTTAGTGCGCGAATCCTATACAGGAGGTGTGTACTAGGCATAAGACGGCTATGATGGCCAGGAGTTGGTTGAAGACGGTAAAAAGCACTAAACTGACATCAGGCTGTTCACCTACACCCCCCCCCCCCCACACACACACCGGTTTCTTACGTCTTAGAGACACCACATCACCCGCCCCACACTACACCCCACACACACCACACCCCACACACACCACTCACCACGCTCCACACTCACCACCCCCCCACACTCACCACACTCCACACTCACCACCCCCCACACTCACCACATCCCACAAACAACATGCCCCACACTCACCACGAGCCACCCACCAGTCTCTTAGAGACCCCACACAAACCACCCCACACCCCAAACCCCAGTCTTTTACTCTTAGACAGTTAGACCACCCACCCCACACACACCACGTTCCACACTCACCACGTCCCACACTCACCACGCCCCACACACAACACGCCTGACACACATGACACCCCATACACACTACCCGCCTCACACACACCACCCGTCCCACACACACCATGCTCCACACTCACCACGTCCCACACACACCACACCCCACACACACCATGCCCCACACACACCATGCCCCACACACACCATGCTCCACACTCACCACATCCCACACACACCATGCCCCACACACACCACCGGCCCCACACACACCACCGGCTCCACACACACCACGCCCCACACTCACCACATATCCACACACCCATGTTTTAGAGACACCACACACCACACACACCAGTCTCTTACTCCACCCGCCCTACACACACCACACTCCACATTCACCACATCCCACACACAACATGCCCCACACTCACCATGCCCCACACTCACCATGCCCCACACTCACCACACCCCACACACACCACGCCCCACACACAACCCGCCTCACACACACCACGCCCCACACACAACATGCCCCACACTCACCATGCCCTACTCTCACCATGCCCCACACTCACCACACCCCACACACACCACGCCCCACACACAACCCGCCTCACACACATGACCCGCCCCACAAACACCATTCTCCACACTCACCACGTCCCACACACACCACACACCACACCCCACACACACTGTGCCCCACACACACAATCCCAAACACCATGCTCCACACTCACCACATCCCACACACACCAGACACACCACACACTACACACCCCACACACACCACGCCCCACACTCACCATATCCCACACACCCATGACACCAGACACCACACACACCAGTCTCGTACTCTTAGAGACACCACACCACCCGCCCTACACACACCACGCTCCACCCTCACCATGTCCCACACACCACCCACACCACACACATCATGCCCCACACACACCACACCCCACCCCCCCACACACCACACACACCCCACACCCACACACACCACCACCCCACACACACCACCACCCCACACACACCATGCCCCACACACACCACCACCCCACACACACCATGCCCCACACACACCATGCCCCAGACACACCACCACCCCACACACACCATGCCCAACACACACCATGCTCCACATACACCAGACCCCACACACATCATGCCCCACACACAACACGCCCCAGACTCACCACGTCCCACCCCACCCGTGTCTTAGAGACACCACACACCCCACACAGTCTCTTCGGCGCACCACACCCCATACACCAGTCTCTTATAAACACCACACCACACACACTTCACACCCACACACCAGTCTATACTAGTTATATCCAGCACACCCCACATCCCACATCCCACATTACCAGTCCCTGAGAAACACCACACCACTCACACACCACCCACATCCTCACCAGCATCGTGCTGCTACCAACACCCCCAAACCTCACCCCAACACACCACGCTCTGAGAGACCACATCAACCACCCACCAATCCCACTGCACCCCGTCACCAGTGTCTCATTGAAAGCACCTCTGCACATTCCCAATTCACCACCCCGCTATAAACCCACAACCAGGTTCTTCTGTCGTGAAATAAAATAAGCGCATTAGGAAGTAGTCGGTGTTATCTGTGTTCGGGTCTTGCCTGTGGGTTCTACTCTAGGAGTTACACTGATATAACGTGTATGTAGGCATGAGCAGCTCAAACTGCAAATCATAGCCGATGACTGCCACCTGGTGGTAGGGGTAACCAGACCCCCGCATAGAGCCCCCTGGTGAGATCAAGCCGAACCTCCTTCAGGGTGGTCCCTGCGTATGGCGTATTATTGTATTGATTCCATGGTGTTATCCTATGTAGCAGTCGGGGAGTTAGAACGTAGCGGTTTGTTTATGTTCACATACTGCATGATATAACACACATTATATCATGCATAGAGATATGTACGGAGTTATGCAATTATATTATTAACAGGTCTATGTTGTCTATTCCTTACAAGAGTATGTATTGCACTCTCAAATATGCATGAGCCAGTCACACATAAATTGGGAAGTTTGTTCAGAAATTGAATCACATCCAGTCTTATCACTGTTAGTTCCATTATAGTATGCCTATTCGTCCTGATATGACCTTCGATGTTGCTAGGACGTAAATCTATTTAATAGAACACGTTACTGTTAAAGCCCGTAGTGTCAGAATTTCTTTTTGCATGCTAGAAATAATTCGGCATGTTTTCACTTCAAATATCTCCAAAGTTGGCCATTTATAGTCTAAATAAAGTAAGGTAGATTATAACGATTAGTCTAATATATTTATCTAATGTAATGGTAGAAATTCAAAGCAATCGGACTATGAAACAGTACATAGCAAAGGCAAGAGCTAAAATTGAACAGGCACAGTGAGCTGGCACAGTGAGCGGGCACAGTGAGCGGGCATGTTTAGTTGTTGTCTTTGCTGAAAGCACAGGGGGCAGCAAAGTACCCCACCACCTCATCTCTACTCGTGCCTGACCAGTCATCACTCAACTTGGCCTCTCCCCATACCTGATTGGCTAATACCACCCATCGAATCAAACCACAGCCAATCGGGAAGCAAGCGGATGGATGTACAAACGCAAGCCCATGCTCTCTACCAACAGCTCACAACTCCTCCAGTCCTCATCAGACTCCACGCCAGCTTTTCTACCGACCCACCCACACCACCACATGGTGGGTTATCACCACACCAATGTCAACAACAACTTATAATTTACTTGTTATATTAATATCATCACATCACACAGAAATGTTCACTCAGGGATTACGAGCCCTCAATAACACCTCATTACCCTACTGGCTGTAATTTTGCTCGTTTCCTGGTTGGTAAATTTCTACTGCATGAGTGTGCATGACTTTGTCTCATTGTCAGCGTGTTGCTCATCTTTGATCATCACTATCACCGCCCACATGCCGAGCACCAGGCTGCAACAGTCATAAAGTCTTGTTTCTTCACAATTACTGTTTTCACGTCTTCTGTCACGCCAGCAACAATCAGTCAAGTACTAAAAGTAGTGTAGCTTCACTTACCAAGCTCAGATCTGAGTGGCGACAGAGTGAACTTACCTGAAAGTATTTTAAAAAAGGAACAACTTTATGAAATAGTCAACATTGTACACAGAAAAGGGATGGAATATTACAATTCTAAGGCAATATGTAAGTTCCGAGTTGCTGCCCCAACTGGAGCTAGGTAGCTAAGTGTTCTCCGACGAGCAGTGAAGGCCACCGCATAGTGCACAATTAATATCGCATCAAACTCACATAGTGCGACGAAATCTTACATATCCACTTAGGTATTGGTGTACTTATTAAACATGTATTGCCACGTAGAACTGCATATTTAATCAAACCTGCTGCATATCAAATTTATTCTGCATGTTTTTACTTTAAATATTGTTAATGTCTATTATAATAAAGGTTAGTTCAAACTAAGGAAAGTACATTATAATGATCAACCTGAGATATATATTGTTTTTAATGGCAAAGAACTCAAAACCATCAGATTATGCAACTTGTAACAAGATGGCTAAGGTAATCTAGAGTAGTCAACAGTGGTATAAGACTAGTCAGAACTACTGAACTATTCGGTCATTCTCACCTGTTTGTGAATTAGGAAATTGCATTGCACAACAAAATACATAACTAAAGCATAATGCGGCGCTATGTATTCACTAGTATCTAAACCATTCTGAAGCCAAAAACCGGGCCAGTCAGTAGTCGAGACCCGGGAACCAGCGCCAAGTGGGTACAGCTTTGCACATAGCAAGAATTGCTAAGTAAGACCAGTTTTAATCAATATTCAAAACAAAACATGGACTATAACGTACAAATTCAGAAAATGTTCAACATTTAAGCAGACAAGTATCGTGGTTCAACAATGACCGCACGAATTGGGCAACAGTGCGCAAAGGTGCGAGCAGGCAATGGGCAACAACCGACAACTTCTCTTAATAATAATATGTCATATATTTTCATGCGGGAAATAAAGTACTGGTGGTTTTTTCATTTCTGTATTTTATTTAAGATAAATATATTAAGCTCATTGCTTAATCTATCTTACTTTAGTTTGAAGTAGAATCAAATGTAGCTACGTGTCTTGGTTTAGACAATTTGATACTTTCATCAGACGACACAGCTTTACGCAATGCCCACCCAACCAAGCTAAGAGATCTCCACTTACATGTTATTAACCACATTATCCCCCCAGACACTGCCACTATGCAAAACATCTCACATATTCTCCCCAAGTAGTAAGATATTTAACTTGAGCTGACCTTTATGAATGCGCCATGAGGTCTAACACTAACTGTCAGAAGTAGCAAGCAGTCGACCAATAAGACCCTTCTTATCACATTCCCCACTCCCCGTTACTCACAGTAACCAGTCAAAACGGGTATCAATTACAACATGCAAATGTGCTAAATCTTGTTTAACTAATTTCACGTTAATTTCCTTATTCCGCCACCTTATATGTACACGTATATGGATAGATATATAATTAGCCAGAAATATAAAACGAAGTAGAGAAATGCCATGGTGCTCCGTAGTAAAGCATAAACGAACGCTTTATTAGTAACATTATTCAACTATAAATGAGCTGTGGAGGTCCTTGTGGACAGTGTTTATCAATATTACCATAGAGTTAATGAAATGGGAGAGAAAACAACATGGTAGCCATTGGATGCTTTCAATTCGACTTTTAAAATGTATTAATCTACGTGATTCTTCACTTAAAAAGTAGTGAGCTATGATAGATACTTGAGCAATTTAGCAAATTCATGTGGTTTTAGGTCCATAACCCAGCCTTCTGACACTCTTTCTGTATGGGTGTTTAGCGACTGTGTACACGATACAGGGTTGTCAGAGTAACTATAGGGTGTGACAAACTCCAACAAACAAAGTAATCCCTCTTACTTGTACTTGGTGTGTACTTGTTTTCTATTTACATGTCATCTGCAGCATAGCTTTGAATCTGCAGACTAAAGCTGCGAACACACTGGACGCGGACGTCACGCGGTCCTCGCGTGGGCGTCACGCGGAAAAAACCCGATAAGTATGTAATAAAGAGAAGCCGAACACACCAGCGTGGGCGGTTCTCACGCGGTTCTCGCGGGTGCGGATAGAATCGCTTTTGGAGCGATTTTTGCAGCTTGATGCATGGTGCCGCTTGGGTTTTGACCGAAGTTGCCCGACTTTGCCCGACTTTGCCTGACTTTGCCTGACTTTGCCCAACTTGACCTGTCTTTGCCTGACTTTGCCCAACTCTGCTCGACTCTACCCTACCCAACTCGACTCTTACTCGACTCTACTCGACTTTACTCAATTCTACTCGACTTTACTCGACTCTATTTGACTCTACTCGACTATACCCGACTGTACTTGAATCGACTCGACTCTACCTGACTCAACTCTATCCAACTCGACTCTACCCGACTTCACTCTACTTGACTCGACTCTATCCGACTCAACTCTACCTGAATCGACTACCTGAATCGACTCTACCCAAATCGACTCTACCCGAATTGACTCAACTGTCCCTGACTCGACTATAACTGACTTGACTCTACCCAACTCAACTCTACCCAACTCGACTCTACCTGACTCTACTCTACTCGACTCTACCTGACTCGACTTGATTCGACTCTACCCAACTCGATTCTACCCAACTCGACTCAACTCTACCTAACTCGACTTGACTCGAGTCTACTCGACTCTACCTGACTTGACTCTACCCAACTCGATCGACTCTACTCTACTCGACTCTACCTAACTAAAATTGACTCTACCCGACTATCCAACTCGACTCGACTCGACTCGACTCTACCTGACTCAACTCTATCCAACTTGACTCTACCCAACTTAACTCTACCTAACTCGACTCTACTCAACTCAACTCAACTATACCGGACTCGACTCTACCCAACTCAATTCGATTTGACTCTACCCAACTCGACTCGCCTCTACCCAACTCGACTTGATTGCACTCACAACTACCCAACTTGGCCCTACCAAACTCGACTCGACTCTACCCTACTCGACTTGACTCTACGCAACTTGACTCTACCCAACTCAACTCTACCAGACTCGACTCAACTCTACCAGACTTGACTCTACCAGACTCGACTCTACCCAACTCGATTCGACTCTATCCAACGCGATTCTACCCAACTCGACCTGAGTACACTTGACTCTACCTGATTCAACTTTACCAAACTCGACTCGCCTCTACCCAACTCGACTCAACTCTAACTGACTCAAATCTACCTGACTTGACTGGATTCAAGGTCGGGTAAAGTGAGGTCGGGTAGAGTGAGGTTGGGTAGAGTGAGGTCAGGTAAACTGAGGTCGGGTAAAGTGAGATTGGGGAGAGTGAGGTCGGGTAAAGTGAAGTCGGGTAGAGTGAGGTCGGGTAGAGTGAGGTTGGGTAGAGTGAGGTCGGGTAAAGTGATGTCAGGTAAAGCCAGGTCGGGTAGAGTCAGGTCGGGTAGAGTGAGGTCAGGTGAACTGAGGTCAGGTAAAGTGAGGTCGGGTAGAGTGAAGTCGGGTAGAGTGCGGTCGGGTAAAGTGAAGTCGGGTAAAGTGAGGTCAGGTAGAGTGAGGTCGTGTAAAGTGAGGTCGGGTAAAGTGAGGCCGGGTAATGTGAGGTCGGGTAGAGTGAGGTCGGGTAAAGTGAGGTCGGGTAGAGTCAGGTTGGGTAAAGCCAGGTCGGGTAAAGTCAAGTCGGGTAATATATATGTATAGCTTTTTTGCCGCGCGCCAGATGCATCCAGTGTGTTCATTATTTGCGTGTGAGAACCGCATGCCGTCCACTTGTACTTGCCGCCCGCGCGACGCACGCGTCCTGTCTGTCCCTAATACCCCTGTCACAATATGACGTAACGAGCGAACGTGAGCCTAATGTGGCTGTCACACTACGATGACTAGGCCGGCGACAGTCCAACGACTTGTCGTTTTGCTCTGTCATTGGCTGTCGTCGATTGTCGCTAAGGTGTCGCTATGCTGTCGTTCGCGTGTCGCCATGACACCTCCGCGACACCTCCGCGACACCTCCAGTTTCTCCACTGTCGCCCGCTTGTCGTTGGGTTTTTGGGCATGTTGAAAACCTCGACGACAGCCGGCGACAGACGCTGTCGCGGCGCTGTCACGGCGCTGTCATGGCGCTGTCGCGGCGCTGTCGTGGCGCTGTCACGGCGCTGTCACGGCGCTGTCACGGTGCTGTCGCGGCACTGTCGCAGCGCTGTTGCGGCGCTTGGCCCGAATTTGCATATGTCGTCGGGTTTTCACAAAATCCATGTCGCTGGGCTGTCGTCGCTGCTTGTCGTCGTAGTGTGACAGCCACATAACGTGGTCATTTTTCGTCATTACGTTGATGTACGTTGGGTTACGTTATGATGACATCAGAATGACATTAGACTGACGTCAAGCTACGTCACATTACGTCGTGTTACGTCGAGTTATGTCGAGGTTTTGGACATGTTCAAAACTTTTGACGTATCTCGAACGTAAGGGTTTACGTTCGCCGTACGTTCTGTACACGTTCTGCGAACGTCAATGATGTTAAACAGACGTTATTAAAACATTGGTCACTACATTGCATTACATTGCATTACGTTGACCCACATTAAAGGTGGTGGGAACATGCAGTCCGCGTAGTGAAAACGCTGGTATAACGGATGCCTAACGGACGTCTAATGAACGTTTACCGCTTTGCCACCGTTTCATGACATAAGTAACGTAATGTAACATAAAACAACGTAGTTCTGGCGATGGAATAATGTACATAACATTCCCTGAGCGTAATTACATTGTCCTCTCTCGTTGAATGATGCTATCACTACGCTTTACTGCCGTTACTCTCTCGTCCACTATGCTGCATCCAAGTACAACTTGTGCCCAAATTTGCATACTACACCGAGAAGTTCGACGTTTTTCACGTTCTCCCTACATTGACGTCATTACGTCGTAGTGTGACAGGGCCTTTACTTATAAACCTGCAATGAGGTGGGTTCCTAACTATTCACACTGCTGGCGGTTCTTTACTCACTCACACACGCCCGTTTACAGCTAAGAAGCCTTGGTAGCTCCCTCTATATGTCACTTATCTGCTGAATGGCCAATGCTAGACACTAATTTGATAAGCGTACCCTTGTGTAAAAATATACGGATTTTCGGTTTAGAATTGTATATTGGTAGACAGCATTATTATTCTTGGGCGATGGAGTGTGGACGATGTTATGTAAACTAAAAGTAATAATATCCCACTCCCATTATGACATGATATAAGCTATGTGAAATATATGTTCATACATGATGCCTAAGATTAATGAAGAGATGTTCCTAAATAAGAGACAGTACATGAGTGTTGAAATACTTCTCAATGCATTCATAAAGAGTGCAATTGGAGAAAAGACCATTTTAACAGAGATCTATTGTAACTGTATAGCTACCTGCCCCCCCTTCCTGGACCACTGGGCAGGTCCACCAGCCTAATTTGCATATACACACAGGGCACCACCTGCAGCTGGGTTGAGTGACAGCCACCCCTACTGGGGGAGGGTGCCACCCACCCTGACTGTGGAGGTGCCTGATTGGCTGGCTGTGGACTGCCCAGTCACCTGCATCCCATTGGCCCTCTGACCACACTAGCCTCAAACCAAGATCTTAATTCTAGACTCTGCTTCAGACACACTGGAGAGAGATCACTCTACTCCTGGCTCTTGAGTGAGACACACCTACTCTTGAGCAGGAACCCCAGACACTTTGTCTGATGCTATCAAAATTCATCTATTCCAATTGAGTGTGTACACAGCCATAGGACTCCTGTCCCATGGGCTGTAGGCACTGCTTTCTATACAGGCTAAAGTGGTAATGAGATATTGTGTGGCTAGAAGGCAAGGGGTGTGGATGATAGGTCACTGGTAGGTGGACAGGAGTTGGTGTTAGTAAAGCACAACTTCTCCACTGTTTATCTGTGTCTTGTCTTCATTCTTCCTTAGCATTGGTTAATGAGTTGATAGATAAGTGATATGAAGGGGAGAGTTTCTGTAGTATTATCTGGTGTCCCAAACGTGGCCGGGCATTCAGCAATATTATACTTGGTTACCCGTGGCGGTCGCTACATAGGCCGGCGCCCGTGCGATTACGGTCATCCCGACATGCTGTGTGTCTGCGCAACTTGGGCAGGCAGATAAACGGGGCGATAAACTGGAGCGGCGGCCGGCCTGTGGCATTACCTGGTCCCCCGTTCTCCTATGGCTACAGAGAAGGGTGCAGCGGCCGGGGACGGGGGGGGGGGGGGGGGGGAAGGGCCAGTGCAAACATGCCGTAAACAGGGCGGCGTAAATAGCGAGTAGATGGCGGGTAAACAGCGCCTGAGCTTTCAGTCGCACTCCAGCCGTCGTCAGCCAGCAGCCATTCTCCGGGCTGAGCGCCTGCACGCGGGCACCGTTATTTAGTCACAGCAGAGACCGTTGATACTGGTGTCGTGTGTGATCAGTCTCCTCGATAACCAGCCGCAGAGGCGGCCTTTTGAGAACCCTCTAGACGGCAATCATGAAGATACACCTAAAACCAAGGTGTGAGATGTGAGGTGTGACGTGTGACGTGTGACGTGTGACGTGTGAGGTATGAGGTATGAGGTGCGAGGTGTGACGTGTGACGTGTGACGTGTGAGGTTTGATGTGTGAGGTATGAGTGCGAGGTGTGAGGTGTGAAGTGTGAGGTATGAGGTGTGAGGTATGACGCACGGGAATCGCTACAAGAAGCATCGACGGACCGCAGAAATCGAGGTCGGCACGCTAATTAAGAAGCACCAATATAAGGAGGATATATGTATCATTTGTTATTGACATGTTATGCATAGGCCTCACATGGACTTGAACACAATTATGTATGGTGGCCTAACACAGGGATGCAAATAATGTTTTTCTTCCTTGTCATGCTTATCATATCTGACAGATGTCTTGCTACATAACAAAATAATAACGGTTTATTATATTTAAACAAATCTGTACTCAAGGGGCGATCAAAGTTTGGTAGCTACAGTGCTTTCTTGATAATGTTTTCAGTATCGGGTGCTTGCTCGAGAACAGGATAAACCTCAGGATAATGGATAATAGGGACTGAATCAGTGGCTCAAAGTGGTTGAGCTGGGTGTGCAGTTGACTGTGTAGGCCCAAGAGAAACTAATAGAAAATGGAAGCCCTGGTCCAGGCAGGGGTATTGAACTGGCCTCACCACTAGACCGGGTGCAACATCTGGTGAGCGCTCGGGCTGGCCGGTGTCAGAACGGGGAACAGTGGATGACTGCTTTGTCCCATGCAACAGGTTATGTTTGCCGATTCAAAAGGTGAATCGGGCATTGGTACTTGTTCCAGTTATTGTTGGGCATTGCACGCGACAGAATAACGTTATTTCATCACAATACGTATAGCCCAGGCAACGGTTTGGGAATGTATCACTTGTTTACTGGTTGCTAAGGACGAAGCCAGGCATATGCGAGATGTTCAGTGTCCGTTTCCCAGTGAGATAGAACTTATAAAGTAAACTGTCAGAAAAAAAAAACCCGTCTTGACATTACCTCTGATTTTGCTAGGACGTAAAACTCCAATCACCCAGTGAGATTGTACTAATGAAGTGGTATGTCATTACCGTTGAGTTTACTAGGACGTAAAACCCCAACCACTCACTCACTCCTTTAGAACACCGTACCGCTGCCATGTTGGGAAGAGTCGTTCAGCGCCTTGTTGTTTTTTTAACCTGACTGGCGTGTTAATGGTTGGTGAAGCGGTCCCGGCGTGTCGGGTTGGCGTGGCGCGGTAACTTAGTGTAAGGGTGACTGCATGTGGCTGTGATTATGACGCGGATATTGGGCCGTGATTAGACATGCGCTGAAGGGGCCCACCCACCGGTAGACGCGCGTACCCGCCACATACCGTATCCGTTATCGGCCACCGCAAAACCCGGCCTGCCGCCCGGACCACTCACCAACGCCAGCAGCAAAAAGCAGTCTCCACCGCGGAGCGTGGGGGAGGGGGGGGGGGGGGACCAAAGGCTAATTGAAGAAACGACGACGAGAGTTACTCATTGTGGCAGATGTATATATAACGTGATATAACGTAAATATCTATATTACAAATGAAATGCAATACACCGTTATATATATTAATGTATACTAACAATAACAGCAATATATATAGTAATACATATAATATAGTATATCGAAATAGATAATAATATATAGTAGTACATAGTATTACTATTACAAAGTATTAGTAGTATATATACTATATAGCAATATACAATAATATACTTTCAGTTTCAACTAACAAATTAATAACAATATTTATGATAGAAAATCCAGCCTGAGACTATCCCAGGGTGTCCTTCACTGACGAGACTGCTAATGTTGGTACTTAGCTGGTCTATCTCGGTAGAGAGGCCGATACTTTTTTTTTGTCTTGTATTTTCTTTTAAATAATTATTATTTCAGCTTCATCAGAAAACCCAAACTGTGTTTGTTTATTTTACTTGCCACTATATCGATAATACTTTCTTACTTTTTACTAACAAAAATCGTGTTGGTCTAACACCGGCTTTGGAGTAAATTGCCACAGTTTGGATAGTCTAGAGGCGACAAACAAAATGAGCACTTTGTCTCAATATCGGACAAGATGAAGAGTAGGGAAGAGTAGCTGATAAGTTAGCCGTGTTGCAGCTGCATGCTCTGAAGAGTAGGGAAGAGTAGCTGATAAGTTAGTCGTGTGTCAGCTGCATGCTCTGAAGAGTAGGGAAGAGTAGCTGATAAGTTAGCCATGTTGCAGCTCCATGCTCTGAAGAGTAGGGAAGAGTAGCTGATAAGTTAGCCGTGTTGCAGCTGCATGCTCTGAAGAGTAGGGAAGAGTAGCTGATAAGTTAGCCGTGTGTCAGTTGCATGCTCTGAAGAGTAGGGAAGAGTAGCTGATAAGTTAGCCATGTTGCAGCTGCATGCTCTGAAGAGTAGGGAAGAGTAGCTGATAAGTTAGCCGTGTTGCAGCTGCATGCTCTGATACAAGCCGCTTCTTTTAGCACTCACCTAGCTAGGATCCTACATATCCAACTTAGACACTGATGCACTCATAAACATGTGTTGCAGAATTGTCTTCCTGTGCTAGGCTACTCGGCAATAAACATGTGTTGCAGAATTGTCTTCCTGTGCTAGGCTACTCGGCAAAAGAAAGCCAAAAATGGGCAAACAAAGCCAGAATTGTGATGTGAACACAAAGATTTATGTGGTATCTATTCATTTCAAGTATCTCCAAAGTTAATCATTTAAAATAAAAAATTACTTCAAACTGAAGGAAAGTTGATTATATTGATCGACTTATATATAAATATTTGTATATATCAATATGTATATAATACATACATACAGTACAACCCCGTTATAATGGGATCGTTGGGGTCCACAAAAAGTCACCGCGAATAAAACGGGGTCATGCAAAATTGTGGTTCAATTACTGAATTACATTTGAGAATTCCAGGTTCAATGATTCATCGCGTTACGTCCGAGTTCGCGTAAAGTCGGTGTTCGTAAAATTGTATAAATATATATATGTGAAGTGCATGGCAGAAAGTAGGCAAACAAAGCCAGAATTGTGGTGTGAACACTCAAATTTATTTTGTGTCTATTCATTTCAAGTATCTCGAAAGTTAATCATTTAAAATAAAAGTTACTTCGATTATAACCAGACGGGATGGCCGAAAGAGTTGAGCGTCCGTCTCCCATTCTGGTAGATCATGGGATCGAACCCTGGTCGTGTCAATCCAATGACTTTAAGATGGATACTTGTCACTTCCTAGTCTGGCGCTCGGCATTATTAGGATAGGGAAAGAAGCAGTGGAATGAGGAAGACCAATTGTCTGCGATTGGAATTTCCCCCGCTAATCAACTAATCTATCCCAACAAATAATGTTTAAATCAGATTCTGCAGCTTTAAAAGCCGCCCCACCCGACTGTGCCCGAGGTGCTGCCCGACTGTGCCCGAGGTGCTGCCCGACTGTGCCCGAGGTGCTGCCCGACTGTGCGCACGTACCATAAACGAAGGCACGTGTACAGGTTCGCCCATTCACTCGCACGTAGCCGCGCCATGTGTGTGGAATGTGGATAACGCTTATTGATAGTGACGCATGCGCTTCCCTTTTCACTGATCGCGTGAAATGATCGGATAGTATGTATATATATATATATATATATATATATATACATATGTATATATATATATATATATACATATATATTATATATATATATATATATATAAATATATATATATATATATCTGTGAAGCGTTCCTTGCCCGATCTAGCTCCATTTGAATATGTGTGTTTAGTTATACTGATGGCTGCTATCAGAGTCAGACATGATAAGAGGAGAGTGTTTCACTTTTCACACCTCCCCACCACCTCCCCCATGGCTTAATTCGGCCGGTTATTGATCCCCTGCCTTTCCGCACGGGAAGCGGGTGCTCGCACCACATGGCCATCCAATGGGGCAGATACGAGATAATAGAGGTCACTGATTGAATTGACTTTATTGACATGATTTTGACTTTAATTCTTGCCATGAATATTCAATATATCTTAATATTAGGTTGAGGACCGTGTGACTCTTCTTAATAGTTCTGTGGCATCGAACAGGGAAGGACAGGTGGCATTACATAGGTAATAAAGCATACTCGTGAATCTTTAAATGTACTATTAATGATAGTAGGATTTACAGTTACACGACTTCCTAAGAAGCTTCTGTATAAAGTATAAGTAGTGACTCGTGAGTGTGAACGTGTTGGTTTTATTGAATAGAGAAAGCCTATCCAACTGTGTAAACATTCCAAGGGCTACCTCTCGGCCACAGAGATCGTTTCTTGTTGGGGGTTTATGTCCTAGTAACATGTAAGGTTATATCAAGACGAGACACTCAGCCTTGGTTGAGCCCTAAGTAACTCACATATAATAGGTTGTTTCAAGCAATACAAATTCTGTCCAGCTATATTTGATCATGACAATTGTGAATAAGTAAAGTTAACTTGGTCATGTCAGACCCCCTTTAAGTGTACGTCAAGTGGTGTTATGTAGTTGCAGGCTGGGCCCCTAAGAACCGTCTGCTTTGGCGTATCATGACCTTCTCACATAGCACTGACTAGCTGCTACACCTGGCATTCTTACCATTTTACCGGATGTTCAACGTGTGCCCAACGTGTGCCCAACGTGTGCCCAACCTGTGCTCAACGTGTGCTCAACGTGTGCTCAATGTGTGTTCAACACGTACTCATGTGTGATCAACGTGTGATCAACGTGTGCAGAGGTGGGACGCCGGAGCACGGAAAGACCCCCACCCCCACCCCCACCCCCACCTCCTCCTCACATCCCACACCCCACACCCCACACCCCACACCCCACACCCCACACCCCACACCCCACACCCCACACCCCACACCGCACACACACATGAGCCTTCATACCCCACTCTACACCTCACCCGACCTTACTGGGCTCCCACCACCAGCCGCCCTTGTATCTGAACCCCACCCCCACACCCCACCCCCAAACCCACCCACCAACCAACCCTCAACCAGAGAGCGTGTATATAAACAGATGAGAGAGACAACTCCCGCGAAAATCGGTAACACAGGCTACAGTGGCGTTCCTGGCGGTTAGTGTTGAACAAGCTTTGAGTTTGCCATACGTGTAGTGCAAAACATTTGTTTTTATTCAAAATTAATAGAAATGCAGAAGCCTAACCTTATCGATTTAATATAATCCTTTTGGTAAACATGTTTTCTATATGTGTACTAAGCGGCTTGTTTCTATTTGGTGTAGTTTTAGAGATATTTAACTTTTTCTGGAGGAAGATTGCACACGACCATTGACAATGCCTTGAGTTTGCCGTACGCATAGTGAAAAACGTCAGTTTTATTCCAAATTAATAGAAATCCAGAACCCTAACCATATCAATTTAATATAATATTGTTGGTAAACATGTTTTCTATGTGTATTCCAATCAGTTTGTTTCTAGGTGGTGTAGTTTTAGAGATATTTCACTTTTTCTGTAGGAAGATTGCTCAAGACCATTGACAATGCCTTGAGTTTGCCGTCGGTGAGTGAAAAACGTCAGTTTTATTCCAAATTAATAGAAATCCAGAACCCTAACCATATCAATTTAATATAATCTTGTTGATAAACATGTCTTCTATGTGTATTCCAATCAGTTTGTTTCTAGGTGGTGTAGTTTTAGAGATATTCCACTTTTTCTGGATGAAGATTGCTCACTGCCATTGAAAATGCCTTGAGGTTTGCCCATATGCTTAAGCTGTTCAACAACCACCACTTGGAGCGCCACAGTCGGCAGATGTTACATGCTCTAGTATGGGAGTTGTCCCTCTCATCTGTTTATATACACGCTCTCTGCCTCAACTGAGCTCTCCCCCCCCCCCCCCCAACCACCCAACAGCCTGACAACTAATGCCTGTGTACAGACACGCGTTTTACAATGCACAAGTGGGTGCAGGGAGACTGAGTCTGTTTTGATAAAGGTCTGCAAAATTAAGGCGCAGTGTGTTGATGCGGGCCGACAATGTCGGGAGCCCGGGGGTCGGGAGCCCGGGAGTCGGGAGCCCGGGAGCCCGGGAGTCGGGAGCCCGGGAGTCGGGAGCCCGGGTGTCGGGAGCCCGGGAGTCGGGAGCCCGGGGGTTGGGGGCCCGGGGGTTGGGGGCCCGGGAGTCGGGAGCCTGGGGGTCGGGAGCCCGGGGGTTGGGGGCCCGGGAGTCGGGAGCCCGGGGGTCGGGAGGCCGGGGGTTGGGGGCCCGGGGGTTGGGGGCCCGGGAGTCGGGAGCCTGGGGGTCGGGAGCCCGGGGGTTGGGGGCCCGGGAGTCGGGAGTCCGGGGGTCGGAAGCCCGGGAGTCGGGAGCCTGGGGGTCGGGAGCCTGGGGGTCGGGAGACTGGGGGTCGGGAGCCCGGGGGTTGGGGGCCCGGGGTGCCGCCCTTGACTTCCATGGAGGAGGTGGGGGGGGGGGGGGGAGTGCTCACAATTCAACGTCACAAAGATCACTGCGCAAACAAACATTCGCCACATGCGCCAATTAGATGATCCGATAAGCACGGTGACCGAATTCCCCATCGCCCCCGGAGCCGGTCTGGTGAAATCTATCAACGAGCCAGAAGACGCTCGGCACATCACAGCTTCCTCAACGACTTTGGTGTTGCTCGCTTATTAGTATTACATTTACGAGCATATACATACAAGAAACAACGGTTTTCCTATTTCTAGTGATGATTAACTTATTGCTTACACTGCACATAGCAAACTGTGCAGCGTTTTTTCGCACATTTCTCCCGGAACACAATACTTGTGAATATATGACAGTGCGTACTGGTATGCACGTGTGTTCGTTTACAGTCCTGAGTACTAGGTGGGAGTTGGCCGCCCCCCGTGCTCGGGGCTGTGTGTACACTGACGGCGGAACCCGGCCCTCTCCGCCCGGTTTTGCGGGGGCGGGGCCCGCTGCACCACGAATCCGCCGACCATTCGCACAGCAATAAACTTGTGAGTGAAATGGCGGCGTAATCTTAAAACTTTTCACAGGAACGCAGTCCTCGATACATACTTTTTGTTAACGCTTAATTGTAATGGTGGCAAGTTGTGTGAGGTTTGAATGTGGGGAGTCGGGTTGGAATTGGTTCAGCGAGGTGCGACGTCGGGCGACCAAACGCGTAGGTGCTCAATCATGGCCAGGTCTAAACACGAGCGGCTCACACCGCCCCAGCACACCAATAACCGCACCGGGCGGGGCGAGCGGCGTGCCCGGCATCATTGTACACTCGGTTAATTTGACGTGGACTGATAAACGATTTGGTGACTTGAGCTATGTGAAGGCGTCAGGGAGTTGGACATGGAGGTGCGGTTGTGGAGTAGGTGGGGAGCTAAGGTAGACATGTGGATGTGGAGGCATTGTGTGACAATGTGTGTGGGTGTGTAGTTAGAGAGGTAGGTGGAGGCGCGTGGTCATGCGTACAGGTTTATGTGTACATACGCGTGTGTGTATGTATGTAAGTGTGTATGTGTGTATGTATATGTGTAGGTATGTGTGTATGTAAGTATTTGTGTGCATGTATATACGCATGTATATAGGTGTGCATGTATGTGTGTATCTATGTGTGTATGTAAGTATGTGTGTGTATGTATGTATGCATGTGTATAAGTGTGCATGTATGTGTGTATCTATGTGCGTATGTAAGTATTTGTGTGTATGTATGTATGCATGTTTAACCGTCGGGCTATTCCACCCCCCACTTCACATGCATGTATATAAGTGTGCATGTATGTGTGTATCTGTGTGTATGTAAGTATTTGTGTGTATGTATACACACATGTTTATAAGTGTGCATGTATGTGTGTATCTATGTGTGTTTTGTAAGTATTTGTGTGTATGTATGTATGTATGTATATAAGTGTGCATGTATGTGTGTGGCTATGTGTGTATGTAAGTATTTGTGTGTATGTATATATGCATGTATATAGGTGTGTATGTATGTGTGTATGTAAGTATGTGTGTGTATGTAAGCATGTGTATAAGTGTGCATGTATGTGTGTATCTATGTGTGTATGTAAGTATGTGTGTGTATGTCATCATCATGCTGTCGGTCGCGATGCGACAAAGACTGCTTTCATTACTTGACTGCCGCTCTCCATTTAGCTCTCTGCTGTGAGAGTTGCGTCCATGAGTCGGTCTTAATGTCTCTCAGCTTCAGGTTTCTCTTGATGGTATATTTGAACCGGAGACGGGGGCGCCCTCTCTTTCTGTAGCCAGAAGACAGTTGAGAATAGAGGATCTGCTTTGGTAGCCTGTCTGATGACATCCTCATGAGGTGTCCAGTCCACCGGAGATTCTTTTTGATCAGAAGATCTTCCATAGAGGGCAGCCCCATCCGTTCGAGTATTTCCTTATTCGTCACTTTGTCCTTCCAGGTTAGCCTCATGATTGAACGCAGATGTCGCATCATGAAGGCATGCAGCTTTTTCACCTGCTGTCTGTACACTGTCCAGGCCTCGGCTCCGTATAGTAGGGTGGATAGCACGATTGCGCGGTAGATCTTACCTTTGACCCGAATGGACACATGGTGGTTGTTCCAGAGTCTCTGGCGTAGTCGGCCGAAAGATGCGCTAGCCTTGGCCATCCTCCTCTGTATCTCAGCATCAATGTGTCCATCACTTGATATAGTGCTTCCGAGATAGGTGAATTCCGGAACAGAGTTCAGCTTGTTTCCGTCAACCATGATCTCCTCCTCTCGGGTTCTTGTAGAGTTGGGTTGGTACAGCACCTCCGTCTTCTTGATGTTAATTTTCAGGCCAAACTTCTTTGATGCATCGGAGAAAGCGTCCACTATTTTCTGGGTCTCTTCAGCAGAGTGGGCAACCAGTGCACTGTCATCTGCGAATAGTAGCTCTCTCACCAGTATCTGAGTAGTCTTGGTCTTCGCTCTGAAGTGTGCGACATTGAATAGGTCAGCGCTCTGTCTGGACTGTATATAGATGCCATCCCCCATGTCTCGGAAAGCCTCGTCTAGCATTGCTGATAGGAAGATGGAGAAGAGCGTGGGGGCCAGTACACAACCTTGCTTGACCCCATTGGTAACCCCGAACGATTCCGAGACTTCCCCTCCAGCACTAACGTTCGCCATCATTCCTGTATGTAGAGCCTCGATCATAGTTGTGAACTTCTCTGGGCATCCGTACTTCCTCAGTAGCTGCCATAGCCGGGTCCTCCCGACTGTATCAAATGTGTATGTACACATGTATATAAGTGTGCATGTATGTTTGTATCTATGTGTGTATGTAAGTGTCTATTTAACTCTTGTGCATGTATATGTATCGGGTGAACGTGCAAAGCACTGGTGTACATACACATAAGTGTGCGCATTAACCACAGGTACACACTGGCGAACCTGGCTGAAGAGCAGTTGTGAATACCAATGTCTGCGACGGACTCACACAGGTGTTAACTGGTCCAGGTGGGCAAATAAGAGGTGTGAATAGGCATAGGTGTGTACAGGAACCACAGGTGTTACCCAGTGTAGGTGGGTAACTTACAGGTGTGAAGACATAAATGCTTGTTGGATGTTATTGTTAACTGGTGTAGTAAGTAAATCACAGGTGTGAACACAGACAGGTGTGTATTGAACTCACAGGAGTTAACTTGTGTAGTTGGTAGATTACAGGTGTGAACACACAGGTGTGTACAGGAATCATAGGTGTTACCGTGTGTGAGTAGGTAAATTACAGGTGTGAAGACATACCGTATATAGAATAGAAGCACGCTACCCAATAGAAGCATGCTACCCAATAGAAGCACACTACCCAATAGAAGCACACACCCCATTTCATGATTGAAAGCATGCACAAATTTACGATCATATTCAGACTGAATGCACATAAAATATGACAATCCCACTTTATTTCAGAGGCACGACAAAAATAAATCCATGAAATTCTTTAACTTTGAATAGACAGGCATCCATGTGTCTGCACTCGCACAGTGGGCATATATTGGGACATATAGGGTAGGTATGTATAGGAACCATGGGTTTTAACTGGTGTGTTTAGTTCAACTAAGGTGTGAATATAACGGCAGGTGTTAGCGGGTGTAGGTGTAGTAGTGCAGCCGTTAGACTCCTTACTGGAGAGACAGGTGTGAACCGTTAGTAGTGCGTGTAACAACCACATGTGTCACCGTGTGCGTGTGTAACTGAATCTCCACGTGTATGTGTGAATACGTAGGTGTGGTGTGTAGCGGGCAGCAGTATCAGGCTGACTACAGCGGCGGATCCCCACACTAACAGCATGGGCTCCGTTCGCGGCCCGTCTGACAATAACTGCCACGAGCCTTTGCCGCATTCTATCCACACATATTCCTGATAAACATTTCACACCAAAAATGCCGCAATCAGCCTACTGCCTCAGAACAATCCATCATGCGCAGACTGATAAGGCTGCCGGCGCATGCGCTGAATACGAGCCCTGCTCAGTGAACTGCTCATAAACGAGGTCACGCTTATGATTCCCTCCACTCCTGCCCTGTCATTATTGTACAGGGTTTTAACCAACCCGAATATGGCGAACCGACTGCCCGAGTGGGACTTGGCTGGTTGTTGGAGTTTTACATCCTGGCAACATCTAAGGTCATATCAGGACGAGTACCAACTTGTGACAGTGTGAACTCATGGCAACTTTATAGTGCTTCCCCACTGGGAAATCAGGCTGCTGGTACCATGATCCGATATCCCACTCAGTCACATTATGCTGTGCTTGCCCTATCCTATTAATGCCAAGCGCCAGGCTAAGAAGCGATGAGTATCAATTTTTAAGTAATTTATTTGACTCGACCGGGAACCAAACTCCTGACCTTCCGCATGCGAGGCTCGCGCTCTATCGATTAGGCCTCCGCGCCTGGTCCGATTGGGATTGCATTCTGTTTAATTCGGGATAGTTTGTGTCAGCGGAAATCCAGAAATCTGTAGAATCATTGCTACCTGATTTAGAAAAAAAGAAAATTGTCAAACCAGGCAGAGACTCGCTCTAACCCAGACCTGCAATTCGCCTCCTCACTATTGTGGGCAGGACTGGGGCCGGCTAATAGCAATACGCATTAGCCTGACTATTGTGGGCAGACTGGGGCCGGCTAATAGCAATACACATTAGCCTGACTATTGTGGGCAGACTGGGGCTGGCTAATAGTAATATGCATTAGCCTGACTATTGTAGGCAGACTGGGGCTGGCTAATAGCAATATGCATTAGCATGACTATTGTGGGCAGACTGGGGCCGGCTAATAGCAATACGCATTGGCCTGACTATTGTGGGCAGACTGGGGCTGGCTAATAGTAATACGCATTAGCCTGACTATTGTGGGCAGACTGGGGCCGGCTAATAGCAATACGCATTGGCCTGACTATTGTGGGAAGACTGGGGCCGGCTAATAGCAATACACATTGGCCTGACTATTGTGGGCAGACTGCGGCCAGCTAGTAGTAATACACATTAGCCTCACTATTGTGGGCAGACTGGGGCTGGCTAATAGTAATATGCATTAGCCTGACTATTGTGGGCAGACTGGGGCCGGCTAATAGCAATACGCATTGGCCTGACTATTGTGGGCAGACTGGGGCCGGCTAATAGCAATACACATTGGCCTGACTATTGTGGGCAGACTGGGGTCGGCTAATAGTAATACGCATTAGCCTGACTATTGTGGGCAGACTGGGGCCAGCTAATAGCAATACACATTACCCTGACTATTCTGGGCAGACTGCGGCCGGCTAGTAGTAGTACACATTAGCCTGACTATTGTGGGCAGACTGGGGCCGGCCAATAGCAATACGCATTAGCCTGACTATTGTGGGCAGACTGGGGCTGGCTAATAGTAATACGCATTAGCCTGACTATTCTGGGCAGACTGGGGCCGGCTAATAGTAATACGCATTGGCCTGACTATTCTGGGCAGACTGGGGCCGGCTAATAGCAATACGCATTAACCTGACTATTGTGGGCAGACTGGGGCTGGCTAATAGCAATACGCATTAACCTGACTATTCTGGGCAGACTGCGGCCGGCTAGTAGTAATACACATTAGCCTGACTATTCTGGGCAGGACTGGGACCGGCTAATAGTAATAAGCATTAGCCTAGTTTCTCATTGAAATTTACATGGAGTTATTCGTGGGAAACTCGCACTTATCTACCGACCACGCTATGGTAACTGACTCCGGAATTGCCTTGGTAAGTAAGGTATAGTAAAAATTGGGAGGGGGTATGCCCTATAGCCACTAGGAGCCCATAGCCACAAGGACGTCATGGCCACTGGGATTCCATAGCCACTGGGACATCATAACTACTGGGACCCCATAGCCACTAGGAAACCATAGCCACTAGGCCCCCATAGCCACTAGGACACCATAGCCACTAGGACCCCATAGCCACTAGGACCCCATAGCCACTGGGACCCCATAGACACTGGGATCCCATAGCCACTAGGCCCCCATATCCACTAGGACTCCATAGCCAGTAGGACCCCATAGCCACTTCTCTGCCATCTACCCTGACTGATCCCTAGCCGTAGTGAGTTGCTCGAGTGGTAGTACACATACATATACACGGTCCTGGCCCAGACGTTCCCACGGCTCCATACCAGGCCGCACCTGAACCGTACACCACTTAGATAGCTGGGTGTAATAACCGTCACCATTTGCATCCCCTTTATACTCACATACCGTCACATTCCGCTACCCCAAACAGCCAGGCTACTTGTCTGAGCAACTCATCATGGCCTAATGCCCGCACTCGTACTGCTCGCAGTTCACGGTCTCGGCAAGTCGTGCTCCTCCTAGTGGTAAGGTGTGAACTGTGCATACAATTTCCTCAGTGCGTGGTAGATACATGTGGGTGTAGTGGTATATATATATATACATCTTTGCATTAGACAGAAGAGCTAGAATGAAGAATACAGAATGTAGAGATAATGTAACTTTTTATTTATATCAGGTAGGTATTGAATTGCAATAACTTAATATTAATGAGAGAATCTGATAAATAGAACTGTCATAGTGGTGTTGCAAACAAATGGGAATATAGTGCCTAGCATGGGACTCGAACCAATACTTCTGCTATTCCGCGGCGAGTTTGCTCCTGATTGGGTCATCTAGACTCCCTGATGCAATCAACCCATCCACGGCTACCTGTGTGTGGCATTTCACCTGGGAAGGAGAGTGCGACTCCTACACTCGTTCCCCTGGGATTGCAAGTGTTGCACTGGTATGATACAAATATCCAGTAGTACATTTCCATCACATACACAGGACAGATTCAACACCAGACAGCACTGAGCAAGTACGGAATCCTGGCCACGGCCCCAATGTTGATTCATTAAGCCTAAAACGAATATCAGAATAAATTCTGAAAGCCCCACAAACAACACATGCATATTTTCAGTGGCCACCTTACTAATGCTGCGCAGAAACAGCAATGTGTCCGCACGCACTGGCGGCACAAGTACTGACAGCAAAATGAGGTAGGTGACCATAAAAATACTAGCTCAAAAATACAATGATTTTTAGTAATTAAAAACACTAACAAAATCCCTTCTCTAATCCAGACTAGAGAAAACAAACCACCTCCAGCACCAAAGGCTATTTATACCAAACTGCCCCGAAAACATGGTGGAGGAGATGGACTGTAGACTAGGCAGAGGCATGCATTTTGCCCATCTAAACTGCCAAATTAAGTTACACTTAAATATCTGTAAATTTGATGTGTTGACACTATCGGAGACATGGTTTCATAAGCTGCATAGTGACCAACTACTAGAGATTAGTGGGTACAGACTTCTGAGAGAGGACAGGAAAACACTGACCAATAACACAAACACAAAAAAGGGGCGGAGGGGTTGCAATATACACCCAAAAAAACCTAGAACATAAGACTCTACAAGAAGCAAACAGATCTGACACAAATATTGAATTAGTATGGACACTAATAAAGAATGAGAAACAAGCAAACATAGCTGTAGGGAGTCTATATAGACTGCCAAATGGGGACATCGAAGATTTCACCACATGACTAGAAGCATCCCTAGACAGTGTCTCAAAACTCACAAAGGCTGAGATATTCCTACTAGGGGACTTCAATATAAACTACAAAACAAAGAACAAAAACAAACACTCATTACAGAATCTAATCAAAGGCAGAGAATTACAGCAAAACATTAGTGAATTAACCAGACTTGGAGAAAACAGCTCGATAATAGACCTAATTATAACAAACTCAAATCATGCCTACACCTCAGGAACTAGGAACTGGGGCATTAGTGACCATGAACTAATATATATTACTAGAAAAAAAATATAAACCAAAAACCTAACTACTCTCCGTATGGGAAGATCATACAAAAACTACACGAAGGAAGCACTAGCAGCACACCTGGAAAAAAACTATTAAATTACCACTTCCAACTGACATAGATGTAAATGACCAATGGAATGCTAAGATTGGGGAAGTAGGAAATCATCTCGACACTACCTGCCCAATAAAAAAACTTAAAATCAAAAACAACCAGGACCCATGGGTAACCCCGGAATTAATCAAAACAATTATGGACAAATATAAAGCAGGTAAATTAGCTAAAGAAAGCGGGCAGCTACAACCAATAGAAGAATACCATAAAGCAAGAAACTGGAGACAGAAATCAGTGGGGAAAGCCAAAAGAAAATTTATTATTAAAGAAGACCAACAATGGGGAAAACACGCACATACATTCTGGAACAACGTAAAGATACTAATTCCAAACAACAAAAACAAAGACTCGATTACCTTATACACCAACTGAATACAGAAGATAACTTCTGCTTACATTCTAAATACTATGTAAATACTCACATTGATCTGACTAATCTTGATCTAGTTATATGACACTACTGTACCATATTGTTATGGAACTTTTGGGTTTCAGAATTTCATTGTGTTACATGGTGAAAATTGTCTATTCAACAGGTATTGTGCACATTATTCTATATACCTTTTGTGTAAATAACACTGATTTGAAAAATGGCTGGAAGACCAGTGCTTCGGCACTGACAAAAGACTTATTCAGCAGAATAAACATATTTACCAACAACAACAAAAAACAATGAGGGAATTGAATTCAGCAACAGTGATACAGCAAATATAATGAACAAACATTTTTCTACCATAGGAAATAAACTATCCAAAAATATTAAACTCTAACTGGGCCCAAAAGCACCATGACTAAACATAGTCATAAGGGACTGCGAAACCACAATAAAAGAAATAAGTGATCTCATAAAAACAATTGATTGCAAGAAGCCCTCAGGCATTGAAAATACCTCGAGTATAGCACTGAAGGATGCATTCAAATGCATCCCAGAGGTCTTATGTAACCTATCAAACACATCATTCAGAAAAGGTACCTATGTAGATTGCTGGAAGCCAGCCAAAGTAACCCTGCTCCACAAAGGAGGGGATAAACAAGTCCTGGGCACCTATAAACCCATCTCTATACTCCCACTGCCTGGTAAGCTAATGGAGAAAGCAATGCATAGACATATTATGGACCACCTGATCCAGCACAAAATACTAAACAGTAAGCAAGGCGGATTCAGAAAAAAACCACTTGCCATTTAAACAATTGCTAACTTAATAAACGATATCTCTAACAGTATCAATAAAAAAAGCTAGTGGGTGCAGCATTCATAGACTTCAGCAAAGCCTTTGACACAGTGGACCACATTATCCTAATTAGTAAACTATCCCAAATGGGAATAATGGGAGTAACTGGAAAATTGTTAGCAAGCTACCTAAAAAAATAAAAATCAATGCACCGCAGTAAATGGAGCCATATCAAACAAGGAAAGACTAAGTTGTGGGGTGCCACAAGGGTCAGTTCTGGGACCACTTCTCTTCCTCATATATATAAATGATCTAAACAACTGACTAGACATTGAAAACATCCAACTATATGCAGATGATACTGTGGTGTATACCACAGGTGAATCATCTGAAGAAATAGAAACAAAACTAAATCAAACACTAATGAAACTAACAGAGTGGTGCCATCTAAATAAGATAACTATAAATAGCAATAAATCGAAGATGGTACTATTTGGGACCAGATTAACCAGCAATAATAAAATAAAGTGTTTCCTGGGAAACAGCTAGCTAGAGCAGGTAGACAGCTACCGATATCTGGGAGTGGACCTCGACAGGCACCTAAATTATGACCTTTGCATAACAAACACTATCAAAAAAGCAAACCACAAAATATAGCTACTGGCAAAACTGAGATACTACCCAACTGAGAACATGGCACTTAAAATATATAAAGGCATGATCCTCCCCTACTTCGAAAATGGTGATGTATATATGGGAGGAAATACCAAACTACTAAACAAGTTACTGCAAAATATAGCCCTTAAAATATGTCTCCAAGTACACAAAAGATATCCTACAATAGAACTACACAAAAAATGCAACACAACACTAGTACCAAGTAGAAGGGAAATGCACCTGAAAATACTAGTACACCACTACACCACAAAATCAGGTTACACAGTGACCCCCCGCATGGACACAAGGCGCATGGATGGAAATGAGTAACACAAAAATCTATGAGAGAAGTGTACTGGCAATGGCAGCACATGCCTGGAATAAACAAAACACACAAAAAACGGGCAATCTGTAACCCTGACAATTACAAAAAATTCCGAAAGAAAAGAACTACTTAATGACACAGCAAAATCACACCTACCCCTGTGCACAGTCGCTGCTTGCTGTGTACTGGCACAAAAGACAAAAGACAGGCCAGAGAAAATGGTAGGTAATAAAAATAGGACAATTAGCCCTCCTAAGTACAAAGGAAATCAGGAAAGCTATCACCACATGGCACAGTCCACCTGGGTATGTGTAATGGCACAAACCAACACAGAAATGGTCATGCATCTGATCCACCCTGAAATACAAAATGGCTAAGCAAACAACACAACCATCCCACCTGGTCACAGTTTTAAAGGGTCCAAGTGTGTTCTAGCACACTGGTGCACTATCTAAGGACAGGGCTTGGGTGAAAGGATGCTGTAACAAATCAAAATGGGATGGGATCCTCTCCCACAAGCCTGCATGACACCCAAGTAGATGTACATAGTAGGCTAAAGAATCATACTCTGGAAAAATACAAAAACAAATAACATAGGCTACTAACACCCAAAATCGCAAAAGGCTGGCCTGAGCAGAAACAGGTAAACACTCCTGGGCGAGGGACCAGAACAAAACAGCACCACAGCTGTCCAGCGTTGAAAACAAGCACCCTCGTGGGAGCTTATACGTTATGGGCAGAGTAAATACCTTGTCAATAAAAAATAAAAGAAGGTGCTGCAAGCAAGTTGAAACATCGTACTAGAGGTATATGTGTCATTTCTGTCATTACAGTTGTGACATTTCTGTGTCAGCATTCTCACTATTACACTGTCTGGGCTGCCTGGTGGTGTCAGGTTATGTACGCCTACCTGTGTGGCATTTCACCTGGGGAGGTGCAGCTTACTACAGAACCAATACCGATATGTGCCACTATTTACCCGCACCCTGCGGCCCGGTCACATACACATTAGTGGATGTAGTTGATTGTAGTGGAGGCTAACGTAGTTCAACTTAGTTCAACGTAGTGCAACCTAGTGCAATCTAGTGCAATGTACCGGCATCCATACTTCTCCATGATGAGAACGTGATAAGAACGTGTGTGGGCTGTAAGTTCCGACTTAAGCTTTGGACATGGTCAAAAGAGAGGTACGTTTGAGGCAGACGTAGACTCTGTGATGATAACGTACTCTAGCATACTCTAGCATACTCTAGCATACTCTAGCATACTGCTTAATGTATTCTAGCATACTCTAGCATACTCTAGTGTACTCTAGCATACTCTAGCATACTCTAGTGTACTCTAGCATACTCTAGCATACTCTAGCGACCCTAGCGTACTTTGACCTGCACAAAACCTTGGCCGTTCTGCCATGGTCACATAGCCTTTATTGGATGAAGTTGAACGTAGTGGATGGTAACATAGTTCAAAGTAGTTCAACATACTTCAACATAGTTCAACATAGGTCAATGTAGTTCAACATAGTTGGATGTAACAGGATCCGTATCATAACATACCAGGATCCGTACCATAACATACCTGGATCCGTACCATAACGTATTTATCCGTACTAGTAGGTGGGTGATCAACTAAAACCTGCTGTACCTTAACGTAGTTTAGCATAATGATAGCATGTTTGACCCACGTTCATCTATCCGACATTCAACTACGTTCACCTACAATCACTAACGTGTATATGACCAGGGCTTTACGCAAAGCTGGCTGACTCATTCAGGCACAATACGGCGGGACAGCCTAGCGATACTGTATTCGATTGCATGGTGAAGGGTTGTGAATTCGACCTCCAATAGATATTGGCATTTGTCAGTATCTTACCTGGCAGATGGCATTAACAGAACGTCAATGTTACGGTAACGTGACTGAGTGGGATATCACATGATGTAACCAGCAAACATGACATCTCAGTTAGCGCAGATCTATAAAGCCACCTTGTTGATATGGTCCCTATGACATGAAACCCCAATCACTCACTCAGTCACTCACTCACTACAACGCTAGTGGCTAGGATGTAAACCCCAAATAGCATTGGCAAATTCAGTCACGCCGCAACTTTATGCGAGTGAGGCCGGGTTGAATGATGCGGCCCTTCATGGGGTGTCAGTTTGGTGGCCCTTCATGGGGTGTCAGTTTGGTGAGGGTTCTTTGCGTAGAATGATGCGGCCCTTTGTGGGGTGTCAGTTTGGTTAGGGTTGTTTGTGTAGAATGAAATGGCCCTTCATGGGGTGTCAGTTTGGTGGCCCTTCATGGGGTGTCAGTTTGGTGAGGGTTGTTTGTGTAGAATGATGCGGCCCTTTGTGGGGTGTCAGTTTGGTTAGGGTTGTTTGTGGAGAATGAAATGGCCCTTCATGGGGTGTCAGTTTGGTGGGGGTTGTTTGTGTAGAATGAAGTGGCCCTTCATGGGGTGTCAGTTTGGTGGGGGTTGTTTGTGTGGAATGAAGCGGCCCTTCGTGGGGTGTCAGCTTGCTGGTAGCTGTTTGTGCACAGACACGTCATTAGTATGTGGTGGAGAAACTGTCTGTTAAAGTTGCATAGTCCGCTGCTTTTCAGTTCTGCTATTCTCTGAGACTACATTAGGTTGGCCATTATAATCTAATTTACTTTATTTGAAGAAACAGTCATTTTCAATGGTTAATTTGGGAGATATTTGAAGTGAAATTAGGCTGAAGTAATTTTGGCAAGCTTGTCAAAATGCTGACATTGTAGGTTTCAGGAGTGATGGATTCTCTTAAATTGACTTGGTACGACCTTCTGTGCAACAACAAATGCTTAGTAAGTGCATTTGTATCTAAGTTGGATATGTAGAATCTAATCTAGGTAGTGTTTTGGTTTTGCTACTCTTATGCTCCCGTCCGACTGCAGCTTGCAGTTGCAGCCTCAGTGTGCGTGTGGTGGGAGAGGACCGGGCGGGTGCCGACAGAGGAGCTGCCGACCAGCCCGGGCACAGCGCGGCGCCTCCCGTCATACCGCGTCCTGGACGCCGCATCACCCATCAGTCAAGCCACTCTCACTAACTTTTTAACAACAAACCATTTTCAGTTCGTTTTACTAACGCACGCACCCGACTACAGTAGCACCCGTCTTCAGCGACCCATGTGATCGGCAAACCCCTGCCATGAGAGGACACTTTTTTCAACAAGCAGTCTTTTGTTTCATTTTGTATTGTCCCTGTGGTGACAGGACACCTGCTATGTCAGTCCAGCATTGGTATAGATGCATAGGTGTCCGTTGAAGGCAGATACTTCCTGTATCCAGCGAACCACGAGAAATTTGATTAGTATCCCCTGAGAAAAGTTACAATTAAATAACGGATGGAAATATTAAACTACTTGTAAATTTGTAAGCTCTTGTTTTTTTTCCTGAGAGGTGGCTTAAGAATATATCATTGCAGTTTTGGAATAATGAGGTTAAAGTTGCACAATCCGATGGCTTTGAGTTTCTGGCATATTTGTTTAACTTACAGGTTGATGAGTGTAATCTATTGTTTGTTTGTTGTGGGTTTACGTCCTAGCAACATCTAAGATCCTATCAGGAGAGCTTTAGTTTGAGGTAATTTTTATTTTAAGAGGTTAATTTCGTGGAGATATTTGATGTGAAAACGTGCCAAATTAATGCTGGTGTGCACACCAAAATCGAGTAACTTTTGTTCACCTATTTTCGAGCACTTCAGTGAGCATAGGAAGACCAAAATGCAATAAATACTTAATTAATAAGTACACCAGTATCTATGTTGGATGTGTAGGATGGATCAAATCTGGGTACACACTATAGAGCCCCCCCCCCCCCCCACACACACACACACAAACAGAAACACTCTTCTATCCCACCGATCCTTCCCCCTAAATACTGCCCCTGGAGATGCAGTAAAGTCTGAAGGTGCAGTTGTGGGTGCACGCCAGGCCGGAAATAAGGGACGGTGCTTCGGGCCTGTTTTTGCACCCGGTGTTATCTGACTGTGTGTAGGCGGGTCCTCACTACGATGTAGATATATACCATATATGACCCAATAGACACGCACTGCACGAGTGCAGACACATGGATGCACATCTATTCAAAGGTTAAGAATTTCATGGATTTGTTTTTGTCGTTCCTCTGAAATGAAATGGGATTGCCTTATTTTATGTGCATTCAGTCTGAATATGATCGTAAATTTGTGCGTGCTTTCAATCTTGAAATGGGTGGTTTGCTTCTGTTGGGTAGCGTGCTTCTATTTGGGATATATACGGTAATGCATTAGTCCCAGTGATCCCTCTTGGAAACCCTTGTTACATGCACATTGAATACATATATATATATATATATATATACATATATATATATATATACTATATATATACTATATTAATATACGGGTATACATCATCGGCAGGAAGGATTTATTATATATTGTATTAGTTAGTTAATAATGATTAGCCAATGAACGCTTGTGTAGCTATTCCCCCCCCCCCCCCCCCCCCCCCCCCGCCTGCCGCCGTTTCTGCGGGCCTAGATCGAGCATATCGTGGCGACATCATCGGCACATTTTGGTACCAAGCTGTCGTCGCCCCTGAATTATTGTTAGAAAAAGATACCTGTGTCATGAGGAAGTAAACCTTCTCAACCCATAAGTGTGTCTTGTCTTCTTCCGGCAGAGCTCGATATCTATATGGGGGAGGTTGTGTGCTCAATAAGGAAGTAATGGGAATATAAAATGCAGACTATTTACATGCACTTCATCTGTTGATGTTTAACTGATGGTTGATATACCTTCCACTGAGGGCTTAGTTCCCACGTCTGCCACGGCGGCGCTGCGTGAAGTGGACAATACACCGACCAAGCGGGCACTGTGGATTTTAAACTGACACCGTTGTATACACACACAGAGGAGTCGAGTCCTCACGGGCAGTCTCACTGCTAACACCAAGCGACAACTCCACATTTAACCCATCTCGGGTTTCCCAACTTTCGCCACGCGCTCCCTTTCTTCCCGCGGTAGCGGCCCCCAGTTGTTGCGAGGTGAGAGATGTATTTTGTCTGCACTGTGAGCCACTCGGAGGGGAGTCAGTGCGCCGGGCTCCATCCATCTCCGTCCGGCGGTGTACAGGTACCACGGGGCGTACCCTCACCCAGCCCGCCCCCAGTTACAGACAACCCACCGCTACCAAACACCACCGACCATTTTGTTGTTTTTTTATAACAAATAATGACCTCAGAATTTCTATTTACCCAAATAACTGGTGACCAACCTCAAGCGAATTGCGTAAACACCATTTTGTTTAATTCCCTTGAAAATTGACTGGTGTGCATGCACAACTTAAGTTTTATGTTTATACTCCAAATATAGTCGATCTAAAGTTAGTGGATTGTAATAAATATTACTCTGACCTAAAGCAGAGTAACTCATAATTGCCAACCTGGTGTATTAACTCAAACATGCGGTAGTAAATAACCAACGGGTTATGTCATTTCGATTGTTAGTAACACGCCGACCACGTGACCATGGCCCGTGTGGAGGGTTCGCTGGGCGGTGAAGTGGGTGAGCTCCTAGACTGCGGGCTAGTTTAAAGGTGCATAGTCTGATGGTTTAAAATGTACTATACTTTAATTTGAAGTAACGTTTATTTTAAATGGCTAACTTTGGAGATATTTTAAGTGTAAGCATGCACAATTAATTTTGGCAAGCATGCCAAAACTCTGACACCATAGGCGTCTACAGTAAGAAGTTCTATTAAATTGACTCGATCTTCCCTTCTATGTAGCGACAAAGGTTTAATAAATACACCATTATCTAAGTTAGATATGTAGAATCAAATCTAGATAATTCTTTTGGTTTTGAAAATTTGATGTTTTCATCGGACTATGCAGCTTTAAGTGCTGAGGTTTCCAGGTCACGTCCGAACGGATGTATAACGTGCTGAGCCCTGCAGGTGATGTTCCAACAGGTGTGACCAGTTAAACACGCCGAGTAACTATATATATATAGAGAGCACGTGTCCTGAGAACCTACTACCTACTGGTACTACGTGCATAATAATGTATCATGTGGTCTGAGAACACAATACTTACATAACACAATGATATATATACATGTATATATATATCACCTTCCTGTGAACACACTACCTACATAATGCAGTGATATATATATATATATATATATATATATATATACATACATATATACATATATCACGTGTCCTGAGTACACACAACTTGCTTAACATGTCGTGCTGGGATGCATATATTATATACATACATATATATCACATATTCTGAGTATACATTACCTGTAGAACGTATCGGATGTACATATATACATTTAACTGGACAGAATGGACACTAAAAAACGTCACATCCACCAACCACAACCTGATCCAGGAGCCTACTGGCCCTGGATCACCCACCTCGCGGCAGGGGCCTGGAGGACCAATGCACCACCCATGGCCCTGTTGCCGATGACACTGGTTCCCACTTCGATCACCAGTGACAGAGGTACGGGACCATGGGCCCCAAGAATGTGTTGCCACCACCGGGCACCGCCTCACCACACCGATGCCACAAAAACCACATACACCCCCCTGCCACCCCACAGAAGAAGACGAAGAAGAGAAACACAAAAACTACCTAAAATGAGTCATTTTAACAGCGCCGTTTATTTATGCTGCAGTCCTGCAGCCAGTGACCCTTAGGTCACGAACAGCCCACAAATGCAAAGAATGGGTGAATCGATAATATTAATAGCACTAGCTGGCTTACTGTAAGAGAGATCGTGCGTTGGAATCCCGACAGAGTCAAAACAATGACATACAAAATGTATCCTTGTCACTACCTATTCAGGCAAGGGTTGGTTTGTTTAGTATCAGGATGAGGTGGCTGAGTGGGATATCAGGCCATGGTTCCAGTGGCGCCATCTCCCAGTGGAGAGCAACACTATAAAATTACGTGAGAGCGTAAGTGGTGTGCACTATTTTTGTTATATATAAATATATAGGTTGATTAGTGTAATTTACTGTTTGTTGGGGTTTTACATCCTAGAAACATCAGGACGGGGCTTTACTTTGAGGTAATTTTTATTTTAAGAGGTTAACTTCGTGGAGATACTTGATGTGAAAAATGCAAAATTAGCATTTCATCTGGGTGTGTCTGTGTGCGCGTGCAATCTACATGAGAGAACTGGAAACGAAGTGCAACCTTTCATCTGGGTGTGTCTGTGTGTGCGTGCAATCTACATGAGAGAACTGGAAACGAAATGCAACGTTTCATCTGGTGTGTAACAAACCACCCCAACACAAAACAAACAACACCACCCCAACAAAAAACAAACACAACACCGCGTGCAATCTACATGAGAGAACTGGAAACGAAGTGCAACCTTTCATCTGGGTGTGTCTGTGTGTGCGTGCAATCTACATGAGAGAACTGGAAACGAAGTGCAACGTTTCATCTGGGTGTGTCTGTGTGCGCGTGCAATCTACATGAGAGAACTGGAAACGAAGTGCAACGTTTCATCTGGGTGTGTCTGTGTGTGCGTGCAATCTACATGAGAGAACTGGAAACGAAGTGCAACCTTTCATCTGGGTGTGTCTGTGTGCCGTGCAATCTACATGAAGAATGGAAACGAAGTGCAACCTTTCATCTGGGTGTGTCTGTGTGTGCGTGCAATCTACATGAGAGAACTGGAAACGAAGTGCAACGTTTCATCTGGGTGTGTCTGTGTGCGCGTGCAATCTACATGAGAGAACTGGAAACGAAGTGCAACGTTTCATCTGGGTGTGTCTGTGTGTGCGTGCAATCTACATGAGAGAACTGGAAACGAAGTGCAACCTTTCATCTGGGTGTGTCTGTGTGTGCGTGCAATCTACATGAGAGAACTGGAAACGAAGTGCAACGTTTCATCTGGGTGTGTCTGTGTGCGCGTGCAATCTACATGAGAGAACTGGAAACGAAGTGCAACGTTTCATCTGGGTGTGTCTGTGTGTGCGTGCAATCTACATGAGAGAACTGGAAACGAAGTGCAACGTTTCATCTGGGTGTGTCTGTGTGCGCGTGCAATCTACATGAGAGAACTGGAAACGAAGTGCAACCTTTCATCTGGGTGTGTCTGTGTGTGCGTGCAATCTACATGAGAGAACTGGAAACGAAGTGCAACGTTTCATCTGGGTGTGTCTGTGTGCGCGTGCAATCTACATGAGAGAACTGGAAACGAAGTGCAACGTTTCATCTGGGTGTGTCTGTGCACATGTGCAATCTACATGAGAGAACTGGAAACGAAGTGCAACATTTCATCTGGGTGTGTCTGTGCACATGTGCAATCTACATGAGAGAACTGGAAACGAAGTGCAACGTTTCATCTGGGTGTGTCTCTGTGCGCGTGCAATCTACATGAGAACTGAAATGAGTGCAACTCACTGGGTGTCTGTGAAACCATGAGCCAATGGAAAACAGAAACGAAGTGCAACGTTTCATCTGGGTGTGTCTGTGTGCGCGTGCAATCTACATGAGAGAACTGGAAACGAAGTGCAACGTTTCATCTGGGTGTGTCAGTGTGAATCCGCATTCTACATGAGAGAACTGGAAACGAAGTGCAACGTTTCATCTGGGTGTGTCTGTGTGCGCGTGCAATCTACATGAGAGAACTGGAAACGAAGTGCAACGTTTCATCTGGGTGTGTCAGTGTGAATCCGCATTCTACATGAGAGAATGGGAAACGAAGTCCTCCTCTTAAACAAATACATGTCACAGATAAATGGTTGCTATGACTGTCCACGCCGGTCATAGCAACCATAATAATGAGTTGTGATATAACTGCTTTGCCACACACTACTCATGACTTAAATAGTGTCTTACATTACCTCCAATGTTTCTAGGGCGTAAAGGGCAAACAAATTTTTATATAGCATGTCTACAACATATCGGGATGCACACATAGGGCCTATAGTATACATATTTATATATATATATATATATATATATATATATATGAGATGGTGAACTTGTCACAGATGAAAAAAACACAAGCATGGCGATTAATGTTTTTGAAACTGAACGAGTCGAGTGTGAAATGGTCGAGGTCCGATTTCAGAGTCGTGCGTACAGCTACAGTAAGATATTAGTACACGGCTGGTGGCGCCCCTGGTGAACGGTTACTCAAACATAACACCAGGAGAAAGTCAGGCCTGGCACCACTGCGCATGTGTGCACTGCGCATGTGTGCACTGCGCATGTGTGCACTGCGCATGTGTGCACTGCGCATGTCCGTGCTGGACCTGCACGGTTAATGCCCGGCTTTAATCATCATGCCGAGATGTTGGGTGACGCACTGGATTAGATTTGCCACGAGTCCTTACAGCCTTGTGCCATGAAGTGAATAATTGCAGATGAAGCAGCCTCGCTGTAAATGGATTACCAGTAATTAGCGTCACACTTCCCAATAATGTATCGGTAAGGGAGTCGAATTTACAGAACGCCACTGTTACCTTAAATACAGTAAATCACTGCGCATTTCTGAAGGTACCCGGTGTCTTCTAGCTTCATCTACTCAGCACGTGTGGACGCCTCATCTAGATACAATCGCTTCTCCAATTATATAGTTTTCACGCTTTCAAACTAAAAACACTGCCTGCGACCTGGAACATATAGTGCAAATAATGAACCATATATTAACCACGAAGCTACACTTGACCAATATATATATATATATAGTAAATATCTAGTGTCGATAACACACTCTCTATGTTGATACCTACTATACTGCACAATGGCTTACCGAGTCTAATAAAACATGTATCACGATCACTGACTGGCAGTCCAATATCACTCTCTTGCCCTCTGTTTATTTGATCAAGTACATTTAAATTTCAGTTTATACTACTCAAACGCTTGAACAGTTAAAGTCATTTAATAAAGAACCAAACTGGAAACTGGTGCCTTGGCGCTGACACAAGACACAAGATTATTTGGAAGAACAAGTTTTGTTTGTTATTTAGTGGGTTTTTAAAGGAATTATTGTCTTAGCTGGATTGCCGCAATGTGGTTGAGATTGCCGTGGGGCTCTGGGGTTCGTATTGGCTGAGGTGTGGCGTTGGGGGTACACATCCAGTTCACCAGGCCTCAAACCCGATATCGGGCAATAACTGACACTAAGTATGTGAGTGGGTGAGTGGGTGTGAGTGTGTGAGTGTGTGTGTGAGTGTGTGAGTATATGAGGGTGTGGGAGTGCGTGGGAGTGTGTATAAGTGTACGTGAGTATGAGTGGGTGTGAATGCGTGAGTGTGAGTGCGTGAGTGAGTGGGTGAGTGGGTGAGTGTTTATGAGTTGTGACTGTGTGTGAGTGTGTGTGGGCGTGTATGAGTATGCAACTGTGTGTGAGTGTGTGTGAGTCTGCGTGAGTATGAGACTGTGTGTGAGTGTGCATGCGTATGAGTGTGTATGAGTGTGTGTGTGAGTATGTGTGAGTGTGTGTGAATGTGTGTGAGTGTGTGTGTGAGTGTGCGTGAGTATGAGTGTGTGTGAGTGCGAGTGCGTGAGTATGACTGTGTGAGTGTGTGTGTGTGTGAATGTGTGTGAGTATGTGTGAGTATGTGAGTGTGTGCGTGTGTGTGAGTGTGTGAGTATGTGTGAGTGTGTGAGTGCGCGTGAGTATGAGTGTGTGTGAGTGCGAGTGTGAGAGTATGAATGTGTCTGAGTGAGTGTGTGTGAGTGTGTGAGTGTGCGTGAGCATGACTGTGTGTGAGTGTGTGTGAGTGTGTGGGTGTGAGTGTGTGAGTGTGCGTGAGTATGTGAGTGTGTCTGTGTGTGTGTGAGTGCGTGAGTATGACTGTGTGTGAGTGTGTGTGAGTGTGTGGGTGTGAGTGTGTGAGTGTGTGAGTGTGCATGAGTATGTGAGTGTGTCTGTGTCTGTGAGTGCGTGAGTATGACTGTGTGTGAGTTTGTGAGTGTGTGAATGTGTGTGAGTGTGTGAGTGTATGTGTGAGTGTGTGTGAGTGTGTGTGAGTGTGCGTGTGTGTGAGTGCGAGTGCGTGAGTATGACTGTGGGTGAGTGTGTAGGTGTGAGTGTGTGTATGTGTGTGTGAGTGTGTATGAGTGTGTGTGAGTATGTGAGTGTGTCTGTGCGTGTGAGTGTGTGAGTGTGTGAGTGTGTGAGTGCGCATCGAGGGGGGTGTTTCAGAAGCCCCCGGACTGGTGGACTTCAGACGGGAGTGGAATTAGTGCTACACACATGTAGTAGTTCTGGGACGACCTGTCGTGCTGCACAGTTAGACAATCGATCACACTGTCGGCCAAGTCGGTCCACCCGGACACAACAGCACTGGTAATAGGGCTTCCGATCTGCCGCCATGTGTCTACACCTCCGTCAATGTCCTGTGTGCGTATATATATATATATATATATATATATATTATATATATATATATATCGTTTGTTATAATGTTACGTACCAGTAACATCTAGCAGAATGGTTATCGACTTGTTACAGTGCGGACTCTGGCGACTTGAATAGGGCTGCCCCACTGGGAGACTATGCCACCAACACCATGGCCCAATATCCTACTCAGTCACATTATCGTAATACTGAGCAAACCGGTCTTTGCCCTATCCTAGTAATGTACAGTTCCAGGCTAGGCCAGCACGTCCGGTGTACATACATATAGTGCCCTTCAATGAGAAGGGTCCACAGCGACGAAAGGATGAAAAACGGGTTACCACTGAGTAATATCGAGCATACCCTTGCAGGATGAGTTTCCCATTCATTAAGTAGTGATATTGTGTGATTTAAACAGAATTCAATGTAGATCAATTTCAAATATACTTCAAACAATTTAATCTGTGCAAAAGATACATAAATATGTAATAATATCTGAACAATAAACTAGTAAAATAATATTTTACTACACTGCTAGCTCTGTGGAGGTCTAGCCCTGGTCCCCTGGCATTTATTTGCTCTGGCAGAGGCATAGGAGTTTTCATCTATTATCGCTCAGTTTCCAACCTGGTCCCCTAGCCTTTGTACCGGAAACAAGTTTAAACGAGCTCAAACGAGTTCAAACGTGGCTGGTTGGGTCGCACCATGGCTAGTTGGGTCGCTCCATTTAGCGCTGAATATGCTTATGCCTTCAATACGTGTCCCCGTGCTCCGCCGCCCCTCACCAGCCTCCTCCCCTACAAAACGGACAACTGATTACTACGCAGGGTATACTTGCGCAGGCCCAATAAGTGGCCTCAGCATATTATATGCAGTCATGTATGTTTATACAGCCGATACCTGGGATGGGGTCCCATTGATCGGGCATCGTGAATACAGTTTCTAGTTCCAGGGAAAATAATGACGTTGTGTATTTTACACCAGCAATGGTGGCGACATGAGCGATAGACGACGTACCAACCAGGCTGCCAGCCACTGACACACCACCCCGATTTACACCGGACGGACGGCCAGTCGGTTAGACCGCCCACATCTAGTGCAGCAGGTCGGGGGAGCAATTCCCGGGTCGGGAACACTATAAAGCCACCATGTGCAAAGACTTTAGGGTGTTGCTGGGTGCAAGGCCCCGATAAACAGAGCTCTAACGCCGACTGCTGTCTCGACTGTACAACGAACCCCGGCGCGCCCTCAGGCTGGGAAGACACTGACACGATTCAAACACTGGCACCGAGTTCACTTCCACCTCCCACATTATTGTTGCACAACTTGGAAGTACATAGAACAGCTATAGGACGGGATTTGCACTGACGCGATATGTTTAAGCTATTGAATAATTGTGGCTTTAATTTGTATCATAGCAACCACTATACGAGACCCCACTTAGTAAGATTACCCTAATAGGGAGAGAACCAGTAGTTCATCTATTCTAATGTTGGGCAGCAGGCCAGATAGTAACAGTGTCAATTTTGTCAGGTTTGGGTTGACTTAGGCTGAGGATCGAACCCATGACCTCCCACACAGGAAGCGGAGATGTGAACCGCTAGGCAACATTCCATCCGGGTGTGTCTGTCTGTGTGCATTCTACAAGGGAGAACAGGCGAGCAAGTGCTCCTCCTGAACGAATGCAACGTGTCACAGATAAACGGTTGCTATGACTGTCCACGTCAGTCATAGCAACCATAACAATGAGTTGTGATATAACCGCGTTGCCACACTACTCATACCACAACATATGTGATATAATGGGAGCGGAGT
Source organism: Branchipolynoe longqiensis (assembly GCA_030323885.1). Lineage (NCBI taxonomy): Eukaryota > Metazoa > Annelida > Polychaeta > Phyllodocida > Polynoidae > Branchipolynoe > Branchipolynoe longqiensis. The sequence goes on along the minus strand of CM059188.1, from coordinate 58,709,803 downwards.
GGGAGAGGAAGTGACAGCGGCGGCAATAGGCCCGCAGCAAATCGCACATGTAAATGTGTGGAATAATAATATAAATAACGCAAAGCACCATATCCGATATGCGACTTGAGACATGCGACGCAATATGTATGATGGGCTAATGTTTGCACACGCATTCAGATGGCGCGGATACCGTGCTATATGACGCCAATGTCGCCTCACTCAATGACGGGATCTCGGCATCATGGGAAGTTTGAAGGCAGCATCTACTTGCTGCTAAACGGCGTGAATACCCAAGCACAGGCCGGCAGCACATATAGCCAGCAGCCCGGCCCCCACCAGTACACCTTTATCAAGCACCTACAGAGGAGTGGCGTTATGGATACTGGCAGCTTATCTGTCAACAGCTGAACCTAGAAGCAGACTGACCGTAACTCACCACCACACGGGCGCCAAACACAAATATCACAACCAACGTCAGAGGCGATAGCCCGCGTTGCCGCCCCGAATAATGAAGGCCCTGGAAGGCTAGGACATCGTCAGTGTTGGTGGCACGGGGCAGTGTTTCCAGCTAGCCTGAATGGGTGACGTAGTCAATATATATGATGGTATATATATTAGATATTGTGTGCATTATATTTTATATACTATATAATATATATTATATATATTATATATATTATATATTATATATATTATATATAATGTATATATATTATATATATTGCATACATCATATATATTATATATATATATATTATATATATTATATATATTATATATTATATATTATATATATAGACGCCATATATATATATATTATATATATATATTATATATATTATATATATCTATATATTATATATAATTATATATATTATATATATTATATATATAATATATATAATATATATATATTATATATATTATATATATTATGTATATTATATATATTATATATATTATATATAATATATAAATTTGTCTAGCTGTAAAGTCCATCAATCCATGAGACAAACAGATGAAAGTGTGGTGGAAGCCCTCATTTTTATTTTCTCGGGCTATGCCCGAGCAAAAACGCCCTACCTAGTACATAAAGGTAAAATCACGTAGGGAATGGCGATTTGGTGGGCGAATAGGAACGGAAGTGACAGTGGCGGCAATAGGCCGGAGCAAATCGTATATGTAAATGTGTGGAATAATAATATAAATAAATGCGCAATAAATAAGGCAGCACCGCCAATTTATATATATATAATTCTTATATTTCAGATAAATTTGTCTAGCTGTAAATTCCATCAATCCATGAGACAAACAGATGACAGTGTGGTGGAAGCCCTCATTTTTATTTTCTCGGGCTATGGCCAAGCAAAAACACCAACCGGGCCTGCCTGCAGGCCCCCGCCCAACAGACTAGTCATCATCCAAATCACCCGCTGCCAGTGCAGAGGCCACCCACATGTCATTGACAATCCTGACCTAAAGGGGGGGGCCCTTAGATAAGCGAAAATTGTATCTGAAGCCCAGTCGCCCCTCACCCGAAGTTCCTCTATCGTGGCACCGCACATAGACAAGTATGTGCAGCCTCCACAACGCAGGGAGTGGGATGAGAAATCCTGGTCCCCAAAGCCCACCCTATTGGCGAAGATCTTGAGGGTCTCGTGGTAAATTTGGTAACTTAATGGTAAGGAACGCCCCCCAGGGCAGGGCCACGGAAAGCGAAGTCCGTTGGTGATGCTTCCAGCTGCGCGAAGTGGAGCTCAGTCCAATACACTGCACAGAGGCCCCGATTTCTAGTACTCGCTCACGGAACTGGATCGTCTTCGACTTAGTGACAGTAATAATCATTCCCGGACAGAATTTAAAATGCCCGCGATGTAAGGTGGAGTCTGATGAGGTCACCTGTGCTTTCCTCAAAAGCACTCTAAATGAGCATAGGACCACAGCCCTCCAACTTACATGGCCTTTGTTATTAGTGAGACCAGCAAATATTTTTAATAACATGGCCGGGAGCAAGGGGGGTGCCCGACGTGGAGCGTCCCCCTTCTCCCGCCTTATTCCCTTAAGGGTAGCAGCAATGACATAAGAATCATAAGCAATAGGCGGCTGAGCATTTTGCCGCAAAAAGAAGCTCAATGCGCTCAAGTAGTTCACAACCGAGCGATATGTCAGTGTCTTAGCCAGCCAGGTCGCATAAAGCACAACAATTTCCGGGGAGCAGGGAAATGGTGTGCGTCCAGGCACAAATTCATCAACAAACTCCAAGTACCGCCGAATTTGTGCTCCTCGTGTTGCCCATGAGTTATTTTTAATAATACCCAGCCTCAAAACTCCGCTGCTCCCTCCGAAGGTCCTCCCTCCCTGGAATAGACCAAAAATGGGGTCTTAAAGACATGACTACAACACATAGCTCCAGCCTTATCGACATTAGCTATTCTCTCAACACTATCAAGCCTGTCCAGGCGACTCAGAGTATTGCATGTGACATTTAACTTGGTATTTATATATCTCGAGATGAACACAAAATTGTGCTCGACCGACAGCCAAAATAATTTCCATAGCAACCTCATAATTTCGGGTGACCTAGATCTATCTGAGTTTAGTGCTGCCTGGATGACTACACTATCGGTAATGAAGATGACCGACGAGGCCCTCCAGCTGCCAGACCATCTAGCCGCTGCCGCGAAGACAGCCCACATTCCCTTTATGTTAATATGGGGGTTACCGAGACCCTTATCTGGCTTGCAATGGTGATGCCCAGCATATCCGGCTAAGGCCCCGTCCGCCTCACCATCGAAAGAGCCAACCAACCAGTCATTCAGGTATGTAGCCCCAAACCCCCAATTCGATGCGTTGCTGTAAATGGCCTCGACCGGGGAAAACTTCCCGATCATAGCTGCTTTACCATTGAACCTTCGTGAGAAATTCGTCCACCATGATATATCCTCCCTGAAGCTCACAGACACGCGTACCTTATAATATTGTTTCCTAACCGTTGCCATGAGGTCATATACCCTTTGACAGAACGTGCGGCCACCAGGTATTACCTTTGAGCAGTGGGCTAGAAAACCGCCGAAGCTTTCTAATTGTCTCTTAGTCGCCTTACATCTATTAAAAAACCATGCTAATATAGATTGGAGCTTCTCTAGCTTATCTTCCTGGAGACTCAGTTTGAGGGTTGAAGAATCAATTTTAATACCTAAGAACCATATCCTAGTAGTTGGGGCTATTAGTTTTTTATAACTCAGATAAAACCCTAGTCGCCTTAGAATTGATAAGACCTTCAACTGATTCCCTTCGGCCTCATCCCGTGTTTGACCTAAAATACAAAAATTGTCCAAATAGTTTACCACCCGCTCGACCCCTTCCCGCAGGGCACACCAAACTACAAAGTCCGATATTTGGTTAAAGATGAAAGGACTCGATGAGAGGCCCACACAGAGCCTATTGTCGACCATATAAGTGTCGTACTAAAACGCCAACGGATACCTTGCTTAACCCGATCTGCTGGGTGGATGGCAACCGCTCTGTAGGCATCTTTTATATCTATAGAACTAAAGAAATCCCCCATGACGAGTTTATCTACCACATCGTCCACACCTTGGTAGGAGAACTTAGTACAGACGGTCCTGGTAGCGCTGTTCACAGATTTGTTTTCGGGCTTGCTACAGTCGATTACAGCCCTTCCTCCGCCATCATCTTTCGGCACCACAAATATGCTGTGGACGCACTGAGGCTTACTCTTTACCACCGAGACCATACCCTCGGCGATCTCCTCTCTCAGCTTCTTATCGATTATTCCATGCTCCCAGTCACTAGCTCGCTTGGTTTTAACACTGTCATAAATGTTGTTGAAATCCGGATCTACTGCTCTAAACCCGAACACAACCCCCGTCAACAAGTAAGCCCAAGCTGGGTCAACCCCACCCCTAGAGAATCATTCAGTAAAGAACCTGCAAGGCTTTAATTGGCTTACCTTGCCCTCTATCTTGTGAACGCACAAGCAAGTACCGAAAATACAGCTATCTCCAACGGTGAAACTTGCAACTTCGCCTGTCAAGCAGTTTGTCACCTTTACGTGTAACACGCCGTCAGCTGAGGTGACACTCAGTATGTCACCCCCCCAGACTGGCTGGTGGAGCCACTTCAGGTCTCCAATGTCAACCGCGCCTGCTAAGTTTTTGTCGCCAGCAGCATGCTTGCCTGTCGTGTAAGTGCTATTATAATCGGATAATTGCCCGGATCCCCACTGTAGACAGGGCCCCCGTTAGTCTGACCACCTACAAAGATCTGGCCCAAGCGCCCTGTGCTAACTAGGCCTAACTCATCCTGGCAATACTGCCTCTGCACATTTGATTCAACAATTCCATCCCCCCCCCCCCATCACCTGCAAAGATCGAGTTAATTTGCGGGGAATGTTGTGTGTCAACACTCAGCGTGTCATTGTTTATTATCCCATACTTATTCTAGTATTATGTTATGCTATGGTACTTTCATTGTGCTATGCTTAGTGTTCAATATAGATAAATACTGCACACTGGAACAAGGGCATCCACAGCGTGTTTATAGTTCATTCATGCGAAGCTGTTCTTATTCAGATTTAGAAACGTTCTTCATTCACCAGTGCCATGGGTTGCGATGAATAGTTGAATTATGCTTATCACTTTCTACTTCAAAACCTATAACAAGTGAACTAATTGCTATATATACCTTCTCGTTAATTTCATATAATACTTCTCCATATTTCTGTTGCGTTTTATTTCATTATGTAGAGCATATCCTCTCAGAAATGAGTAAGCATTTGGCTGTTGCACTAAGCATGTCTTACCCTACATAAAAGATTCACCCGGTACTTGTAGTACACGGGTGAAGGACAACATAGTGTAAATACGGGCGAAAATAGGTTTAGTATGGAACATGAACTAGAAACTGTGGCTCCAGTATCAAATGACTACTCATTTAGGCACAGAGTTGGTGAAATGGGCGAGAATGCAAAAAGACAAGATGGCGGACAGAGATTTCACTTTTAAATGGCATTAAAGTATATGTTTTATTATATTTTCCAACTCAAAACTAGCGGGTAAACATGAAGACATATACAAAGAATAAATGTTGCTTCTTAGATTGAGAAATTAGGCTTTCATAAAGACTCAGTTCATTAGCCCGATTTTTCGACCGTTTTTATATAAGGCTGAACTTCACCCGTGTACTACAGGTACCGGGTGAATCCTTTATCTAGTCTTACTCTCGTATTTTTGTTTATAATCACTTTATTTTTGCAAATGTCATATATAAAGTGAATCCATTGTTAAATATATCAAAACACTGATGCGTTTTAAACTACGCTTCTCTATATATCTGCAGTCTTTGTTATGATATAATACAGATCAAATACTCAGTAAACTCGATGGGATGGCCTGTAAGGGGTGACCAGCCTGGTCTGCTGCTCGACCAGCCCGACAGCTGCGACCCACCGCCGGTCGGCCCGGTTAGAGCCGGGCATCAGAAGACCCGGCGTTGCGTCCGGCATCTGATGGAACGGGAAGGGGGTTCTTCTTCTTTTGAGTGTTCTTTGAAACGGAAATATTGCTAAAGTGTCCAGGATTTGATTTGTAGAAAAAAAACACACACCAATAACTCACATTGCGAACCAAGCGGCTATCACTGCAGATGTCACTTGGGAATGTAGCTGGTGTGTTTGTGTGCAATACATCATTACATGGTTCTCACTCTGAAGATGTCTTTTATATTTGATATTCTCACAAATCATCATTAAATTCACACACACACACATATATATATATATATATATATATATAGATTAGTTAGACGAATCTTACCTGGGTATAGATGATGGATAACTATTGTTTTACCGAGGTAGGAGCCTCGGTTAGACGTGGGCGAGGGAGAAGGAAGCACATCCGGGTCCAGCAATCTTTACCTACTAATTCAGGATAAAAATGATTCTAAAAAACAAACCTAAGGTCATCTGACCCAATCCTAGTATGAGTGATTGAATAGACGTGGCAGGGCGTGGTGGGTGGGCCCTCGCCCACGTCTAACCGAGGCTCCTACCTCGGTAAAACAATAGTTATCCATCATCTATACCCAGGTAAGATTTGTCTAACTAATCTATTTTACCTCGGTATGCCGCCTCTGGCTAGCCGTAGGCTAGGGAGACCTTTACGTAATAGCATTTTTATCCTGATATTCCTGTTTGTTATTATTATTTTGTGATCAAGTCTTATTTATGTAAATGGAAAAACGAATTGTATGACCAATAAAGAGAAAAAAGTTTTGGTTTTTCTTACCTCCTTCTTTTTAGTTGGCGAGTAGCCTCTGTGCTATCGGCTGAGGCTTCTCTAGTCGCTTGTGATAATGTCTAGCAAACGATCTAGCGGTCTTCCATCCGGCGTGAGCTAGGATCCGTTTAACGGAGATGCCTAGTAATCTTGCCTTGGAAACCATTGCACCCCGTGTAGAGTGCGATGAATATATGTCTGTATTGACTCCAGATAGTTTTAACACATTCATGGTCCATCTGGCGAGGGTATCCCTGGAAATGGCCTTGTGTGGCTTAATAAAGCTCACCAAAAGTTGTCTTGAGTTTCTTATTAACCTTGTCTTGGATATATAATACCGTATCGCGGAGACTACACATAATTTACGATCCTGTGTGAAACTCGTGACACCGATTGTGGAAAGGGGGTCACCTAAACGATTTGATTTTAATAAAGTCGTTAAATCAAATGTTGCTTTCTTGTTATCAATTTCCAGACCATTGAGTGACAGGGCGACTATAGTTTGGCCCCTGTGTCCTGTGACGAGGAGAAGCAACACTGCTACTTTGAAACCTAATAGCTTAACGTCCAGAAATTTATTTTCTGGCCATTTCTTGAAGAGGTTGAACACAAGAGAAACATCCCAAAACCTATTATATTTGGGTTTAGGTGGATTCCTCTGAAAAATTGATCGTACGATCCAACAAATAACATGGTGTTTACCCATTGTTTGTCCATTAACCCGAGGTAGGATTATTGACAGAGCACATCTGGCAGCATTGATCGCGCCATATCCTAGACCTTCGTCCTCTAAGAAACGTAGGAAGCATCCTACCTGGGATACTGTGGGATCCATTGGCTTCACCTTCTTAAGCAAGCAATAAATACCCCATTTCTTTAAATAGGTAGTATACATTTTAACCGTTCCTTTCCTCCACGCATCATCAACCAAACGCTGTTGTGTAATTTTGTCCAAACCGAATTGTTCCAAGTACTTATTTAGAAAAGGAATGCCACCAACGGAGTTGTCGACACGTTTCCGTGGCGTTCTAGTGGTCCCTGATGCTTCAGGTTTCCTCGGAATCTTGGAAAGCGTAGGCTGCTTTTGGCTGTGGCTAGTAATCTCGGTAGCCACGGTTGAGTGTGCCATTCGGGGACGATGAGGATGGCGTGTGTTCCCTCCATTTGTATCTTTCTGGCGACTTTGCTAATGAGAGTAAAGGGGGGGGAAATGTAAAAGAAATGATGTTGCCACTTTAGTGAGAAGGCATCGATGTGCCAAGCATTTGGTTCGGGGTGCCACGAAACATATTTCTCGAGTTTAAAGTTATTACGCGAAGCAAATAAATCGATATGAGGCGAGCCCCAAGTGCGACAGATGTGTTTGAATATGGATGGATTTAGTGACCACTCTAAGTGATCATGGAACTGGCGACTCATTCTGTCAGCAAGACAATTCTGCGTGCCTGGAATGTGTGTCACAGTTAACCAAACGTCAAAGGTTTGAGCCCAGTTCCAAATGAGTAGTGCGATTTCATTACACTTGATTGATTTTGTACCTCCCATATTCCTGTCATAAGCCATTGCTGTGGTGTTATCCGTGAGGATACGTACATTATTTTTGGGGACTTTAACAAGGCTGGTTAAACCTAAATAAATGGCCTTAATTCTAAAACGTTAATATGATCGGGTAGTTCCGATTCTAGCCATCTGCCGCCCGTTGCTACATCATTTCGATGTGCCCCCCACCCTTGGAGAGAAGCGTCCGTGGTAACAGTAGTATCGGGCTCCCCCATTCTAATGGGGTTGGGAGATTGATCAAAGTGCTTTAGCCACCAATGAATGTCGGCAAGGCCGTTTGCAGAAATAAACATGGTCTTTTCAAAGTTTCCCTTTGCTCGGGCCAGAGCTAGATTTTTTATCAATTTCAAGTGATTTAATGTGTGCCGCTCCGTATAGAATAGCCGGGCTATATGAAACCATGATACCGATAAGGACTGCGACCTGTCTAATCTTTGGCCTAGAAATGTCTAACAGCTGAATCGCTGTGTGGTAAAGCTTATCTTTCTTTTGGGGTGTAAGCGAAACGGTCATAGCCGTGGTGTTTAAAATGAAACCTAGACACTTAAGCTCCTTTGTAGGAGAAAAGACGGATTTCTTGTCATGTATGAAGAAACCTAAATTTGCAAAAATTTTACACAAATCTTGAACGGCGAGATCACATTGTGTGAAAGATTGGCCCATAATGAAAGAATCATCAATGTATGGAAACATACAATGACCTAGTTTTGCCATGTGTGAAAAAATTGGTTTCAACAGCTTAGTAAAAAGGCGTGGTGCACAGGCCAAACCATTTGGTAGGCAGGTAAATTCAAAAAGCTGGCCATTCCAGAGGAACCTTAAAAACTTGCGATCTATGTGGTGAATAGGAACCGTATAGTACGCATCTCTCAAATCCACACTCGCTAGCCAACAATCTGGGGTAATTAAATCACGAGCTGTTTCTAAGGAAAACATTTTGAAATGTTTGTATTCAATGATTTCATTTAATTGGGTTAAATCTAAAATAAATCGAATGGTGCCATCTGGTTTAGGAGTGGAGAAGATATTTGAAATAAATTCACCTTCAGTATGTTCAACTCTGTTGACAATGCCTTTAGCTTCAAAAAGTAAAACTTGTTGATCGAGCTGAAACTTTTCTAGCGAATTAAATTGATAAGGAAAAGGAGCTCTTTTCTGGACAGGCAATTGTGTGAAAGGAATGTGAATGCCTTTAACAATACTAATAACCTCTGGCTTAGTGGTTAACTGTTGCCATTGATGTAAATAATTAACAATATTGCCTGCTTGAGAAAAGCTTACTTCAGTTTGTGTTTCCTCCGTGACCATTTCAGGGTCAGGAGGTTGGAAAGTTTGTGTGGCGTTCTCTACTTGTTCCCTGGTTTGGGGAACTGTGGTTTGGGAACGAAGTCTCTCTTGTAGCCGCGGTTGTCGTTCCAGTTTGAGGCTTGTCTGTCGCCTCGACCTCTTCCCCGCTGGCTGAACGGGAAGGACGGTCCGCCCCTGAAGGGCCTTCCTCCTCTGCGGAAGCGAAAATCCGTCCTAGCCCGTCTGAACCCGGCTGGGTTTTGGAATTTACGGCCCTTTGCTTCGGTGTTCTTAGCACTCTTGTAGTCTACCTCCACCTGCTTGTAAAGGTAAGCCAGCTGACCCCCAAACATCTTGGATTTATCCACAGGTTTGCTTTTGATGGGGGTAGGTCCTGAATACACAGTGTATTCTTTGCCGTCATGATCTGTCACTTTCTTTGAGCGTGCGACTTCTTTGCCCGCATCGGTGGTGACCGATTTGAAAACATTTTCAAATCTGCGATGAGTCATGTAGTTGCTTGCCGCTGCGAGTAGGGCAATGCCCCGGTCCATAACCCGAGCCAAAGACGAGAACTTGTTCTCGGTTTGCATTCTGTTAGCGACAGGGATAATGGACGTCAAGGCCCCCAAAACTGCCTTATGGATAACGCCGAGGGCAGTTTCGTACCGGCGACGCTCGTCAGACAAATGGATGCCCGCATCCATCTCCTTAGACACTGTAGCGGGGATACCCTTGACTCCAGAGATCTGTTCAGTCAATTTGTTGATGACTTCCACTGGCTTAAAGGTGGTGAAATGGCCATTCACCGTTTTGCGCATCATAGTAGTGGTACGGACCTTGTTAGCTTTCTTTTTGACAATTTTCTTGCCTACTTTAGCCCCTATTTTGGGGTAAACGCCTGCGCGTTCCGTATCAGAATCAGACTCCGTGGAAGAAGAGTCGTCTGACGAGTCCGAGGACGAGTCTTTCTTTTTCTTTTTCTTTTTCTTGGACTTTTTGGAGCGCTTAGTGTTAGCCTTCTTGGTGAACTCGTCTCCCGAGCTGCTAACCGGGCGACGTTTCTTGCTGCGCGCTTTCGGTTTCGGAACCTCAGGTGCCGAAACCGTGTCTTCCTCGTCTTCCGAGAAGTCTTCCCAATCCTCATCAGGGATTTGGGAAGGGTCTACAAAGGTATGAGCCTGGAATTGGCGCATTTTCTCCTCCACCATAGCCGCCATCTTAGCCTCCCAACCTACAGGTTGAGGGGGCTGATCACTGTCCTGATCAGAGGCATGTGGCCCGGGCTGTGGGGACGGTGGAGCCGTAGCCGGTGGTGACGAATCGTAATCCGTAGGAGGGACGCCGACCGCTGCAGCGGGCGTCTTATTTCGGCGAGTGGCCATCGGTTCCTGTAACGAAATAAAGCGTTACTAAACCGGAATCATCTCAACTACACAAGTGTAAGCCAGTAAACTGGGTTGAGGAACAAGGTACAGAGAACGTGTATTCCAACGTGTCAGTTCAGGCGTGAAGCTAAATTTTGCCGTAGGTGTGTGGTAACGAAACCAACCAAACGGGGGGTATCGATCGTGAGATCGCCCACTCTCTCTGTTCCGTACACTTCTCCCACCCGTGGCTACAGCGCCAACAAGTTGGGAGAAAATATTACGAAACTCGGAGGTTCGCCTTAAACCGGTCTGGGGTGTTTATAAAAAACACCCAGAAGCATCCCCAACATCATCCTCTATTAGGATCCGGGAGACTTTTCTTAGGTAATGAGCAACTCGGGTTGCCATTTCTCCCTGTCTGAAAAACAGGTGTCGATAGAACTGCAGTATCGGTTTCGTTAGTGCCAGCGGCACCCAAAGTTCTATCCGTAAGTTAAAAAACACGTACAAAGTCCAAATTGGACGAGAGAAAGTTCTGAACTTTCATACGGTGATGCTATAAAGCATCATAAACAAAGTAGGCTAATAAAAGGTACTTACTTTTGAACAAAAGCAGTAGTAGTAGATAAATCCTGTTGGAGCAACTCACAAACGTCCTCCCGTTGTGAGTCACTTATGCTAATTGCTGGACCCGGATGTGCTTCCTTCTCCCTAGCCTACGGCTAGCCAGAGGCGGCATACCGAGGTAAAATATATATATATAGGATAATTATGTGAGACTTACCGTGGTACAGTTGACACATAATTGTTGTCTTATCGAGTCCGAGGTCTCGGATATTTGTAGTCCAGTGAGATATAGCACTCCCGCCCGATCAATCTTTAACTTACCTACTGAAATTATGCATATTTCCTTTTTCATCTCAACTTTGCTACATACTCCTTCGGAACCCGAAGCCCACAAACCTCCAACATCATGGGAAGGGAGGGTGGGAGTGGACTACAAATATCCAAGGCCTCGGACTCGGTAAAACAACAATTATGTGTGAACTGTACCAAGGTAAGTCTCACATAATTATCCTATTTTACCTTGTCCTAAACCTCTTGGCTATTTATAGCCCAGTGAGATGTTTAAGTAGACATAATTTCGACTTAGTATTTACTTTAGCTATTTTTTATAGCCTTAGTACTCATGACTTGATCAACAAAGTTGAAGCCATGCTTTTGTTTTTCTCTATCCGTTTGTTGTAATGTTTTGCAAATGATAGAGATGTTTGCCATCCTGCATTTTTTAGAATGGTTTTAATAGGAATGCCCAATTTCCTGGCATTCGATGCTACTGCACCCCTAGTAGAGTGTGCTGAATACTTCTTAATATATATACCTGCTGCTAACAGTATCCTAAGAGTCCATCTTGTTAATGTATCTCTTGAAATTGGACCGAATGGTTTAATGTAACTTAACAATAATGGATTGTTCTTTCTTACATGTTTAGTGTTCAGAATATAAGTCTTAATAGCTCTAACCACGCAAAGTTTCTTCTCTTCCGAAAAAGCTTTAAGCGTGATAGAAGACAGAGGGTCCCCTGTCATATCGATTTCAATAACTTATCTAAGTCAAAAATCACTTCTTCTTTCGACAACTCGATCTTATCTAAATTTAACGCTAGTATAGTCTGGCTTCTATGCCCTATAATAAGCAGGATCAGTAAAGCAACTTTAAACCCCAAAGCTCTCATGGAAAAGTTTTTGTTGTCTGGCCAAGTTTTGACAAGTTTGAACACTAGCGAAACGTCCCAAAACCTAGAATATTTACGCTTTGGTGGATTTCTTTCATAAACTGATTTTAGAAACCAATGAATCAAATAATGTTTCCCCACTGTTTGACCATCTATCCTAGAAAGAACCACTGATGAAGCACAGCATGCCGTATTAATGGCGCCAAACCCTAGTCCTTCATCCTCCAGTGTGTGAAGGAAATGAAGAACCTGTGCAAGAGACGGGGTTAAACAATCAATTTTAGACAAAATACAAAATAATTGCCATTTCTTAACATAGTGAGAATAAAGCTTAACAGTCCCAGGTCTCCAGGCTGAAGAGACCAGTCTTTGTAGGGTAGTTTTGTCGATCCCAAAGGGTTGCAGATGCTTTCTTAGAAGTGGGATGCCACCAAGGGGTTCAAATGGACGTCTCCCTTTTGTGCCCGAGGTCCGTTGTGACACAGATTGTTTGGAGCTCTTTGGAATGTCCCCCACTCTCTTGACCAATACCTGGCTACTGCGAGCCAGAGCTGGGTCTTCCTGAGAGAGGCTAGCAGGTTTGCTTTGGTCCCGTTGTGATGCATTTTCCTGGTCACTCTTCCCACCATGGTGAATGGTGGAAATGCACAAAAGACAAAATGTTTCCATTTGAACATAAACACATCAACTTTCGACAAATTTGTCACTGGTGGCCAGGACACATATCTAAATAATTTTTTGATTATTTCTAGATACAAAACGGGTCAATGTATGGTGTGGCCCACACAAAACACAGTTGCTCATCTCCATTATTTCAATACTCTCTAATTTTAACGTAAAACCTGCTTTTACCAATTCTACTTTCAACGCCTGACTGGCCAAAGTACAATGTTCTTCCCTTTCAGCTATAATGAATAAATCATCTATATAAAGAAAAATAACTAAACCTTGGTTATTAAGCTTGAAACAAATTGGTTTAAGCAAATTCATAATATACGTGGAGAGACTGCGGCATACATGTGTATTCATATAACTACTTTCTTCAAACAAATCTGAAATATTTTCTGAACATTTTCCTTACCGAAACAGACTAATAAGCATTCTTTCAACCAATGCTTAGAATATTATACGAATTTGGTATTTGTGCTTGGAAGGGTGTTTCATGAAATGAATCTGTATCCCTTTTAAATATGACAAGAATTCAATGGAAAATGTGAATTCTGACCAGCAATTCAACAATTAGATACATTTTAAGCAACAAATAACTCATGCTCATCAATTACAAGGGCAGCTGGTTGGAACGCAGCTGTTTGAGGAGAAGCAGTAGCTGCATCTACTTCGCTCCTCCCCGGTTGAAACCATGTTGCCTTGGACTAGGATCAGGCCTGTTGTAGTTGAAGCTGGCACGATTGTCATTCCAACTACCCCGTCCACACTGTGATCAGTTCCTGAAGTTCTGATTGTAACCTCCTCTCGATCCCTTGTAGTGGAGACTCTTAGAGGTTTCGAACCTTGGCCGCTTGCTGGGAGGTTGGTACTCGTATGTCTTGCTTCACATTTTTGGTACCCATCTCTGCTTTCTTGATCAGTTGTTCTAACTGGCCACCGTACATTTGGCTTTTGTCCCAGCGCTTCCCTGGGATTGGTTTAGGAGGCATAAAAAGGGTGTATTCTTTGCCTTTCTTATCCATGATCTTCTTGGATCTGGTGACCTCTTTACCTGCGTCAGTCGTAACATTCTTGAAAACATTCTCATACCTCTTAAACGTTGCATAGTTACTTGCTGCTGCCAATACTTCCAATCCATCATTCATAGTGGTAGCCAATGTAGTAAACCGATGTTCATTGGCCATGCGATTCGCAATCGGAACAATCGCAGCCAAATCTATAAGGGAATGCCCTCGAGGACTGGCACTAGCGAGGTGCACACTCTGTTTTCATATAACTGCCGACTCGGGCCTCTGTGGGTTAGGCATAACCGGGCAGACAAGTAATCCCACCAACAACACCACCGGCGGCTCCCGCTCCACCAGTGGCCACCAACACAAATTTTGAATAACTTCCAGAGCTTGCCAAATGCAGCTCTCCATAACTAAACCTTTAAAGAAGGTTGCCAACTATGTCGGGCTTTTAGTAATATTCAACTATCCATATCCTTTGGTAATGTAGGTAGTGTAGGTAGTTTTAGAAGGCCGGAGCTCACCGGTCACAGGTCTGTTCACGGCGAGTTGGGAACGCAAATTGATCGGGCGGGAGTACTATATCTCACTGGGCTATAAATAGCCAAGAGGTTGAGGACGAGGTAAAATATATATATATAAGGACATTATGGGAGAATAAACAAGGACATGATCCCCTCCTACTAATAGTCTTAGTTCTATCCAGTCATGGTTGCATATAATTAACATCAATCACAAGAGCATGCACGAATCAAGCCAGTGCAAATGCCGACATACATACTGCATACAATTGTGACAATGTCATGTGAAAAATATTCTCATAAGTATTATGGTCAAACTATACCATTGAATGTTTGATATTGTTATTTCAGCTGATTTGGGCTGGCTGCTGATGACAATATCAGACTACATATGCATATATTGTAATTGACTGTATTGTCACATGGCTGGAAGACCAGTGCCATGGCGCTGACAAACGACTTTATTCAATGAATAAACTATATTTACAACAACAAAAAATGGTTAGACATTCAATGAAAGATTGAATGTAGATAGTACTAGTAATAGTATATGTATTACATACATATATGTAATGTATATTATATATGTGTGATGTATGAAAATAGTATACGAATATATATGATGGAAGTTTTCCTGTGAGATGGATTTACTCTGTAAATTATTCACCAAATGACTAGTGGTACGAATCTGCGCACAAACCACACTAACACTGTCACTGTCACTGTCAGTAACGGTGGTCGGCTTCCTGCCTCACTTGCCATTAAACAAATGTGTGTATCTATATCTATATATTGATATATTCAAACTCTCTCTCTATATATATATTTCCAGTTTGAATAGATCCGGTTTATGTATACGTATATATACTATTTCGATTGTCGGTAATTCATGATAATTGATATAGACACACGCCCACTTTGAATTATGTGATTATAACGTATTGTGCGAGTGTAAAGGCGCGGAAGGGAACTACTTCATTATTATTATCATTATTATATTATTATACCGTTGCTTCTATGTCCACCGCCCCGTACCTTCCCGGTGCGACCTGTGGCGCCGCCAGCGGCTGTTCCTGTATCTAGCAGACGCGGGAACCTCACTCGCACCGGAGTGTGTGTGTGGGGGGGGGGTGTATGTTTGTGTGTTTTGTGTGCTTAAAAGCGGAGCCCCACCTATGCGTAGATTTTCACTTCATTTACGAGCTTGTCTTTAACAAATATTTATTTACTGCTGAAAACTGCAAATGTGATAGGGATTGTTCAGCCGAAGGATATAGATGTTAATTAGTCAGGACATGAGTTGGGTTAGGGAGGGAGGGCGGAAGAAGGTGTAAAGATGGCGTCAGTCTGCACTCAATGAAGGCGTGCCGTCCATCGCTGGTACCGGGCCGGTCACTGGTAACCCTGGGTGTACACAGACACCCCGCTTACCTGCAGATCCGCGCTGGTCGCCATGTTGCACCAACACTCTGCTGTTGCTAATGAGCCAGTCCGCTCCTGCTGTTCTGTTGGTAAACAACTACACCGCTACAACTAGTACAAGCCACCCACCACCAAGTAACCATCGCTGCTTGCTCCACAAGTATCACCCATTGGTTGATACGAGGGCTTTGCACACATAATCATTTAAACAAAATCCTAACCAGAATGAAAACCGCCACGAATTCCTCCAGTGTTTGTGCTTGCTTAATTATTTTTCTGTAAGCAACTTTCCTTTGTGTTGTTCACCGTTTCGGGTGTCACTGATTTGTTAGGCAGCTTCGCCCCATGCGAACTGTTAGGGAACCTTGCACTCGGCTTTGCTGGTGCTTGGCGGTGTCACTCGCCGAGCTGATCACTTCCAGTACCAGTCAACGGTAATGCAGACAGATGGTTACCAGTGGAGGATCCCCTGCACTGCAGCGCCCCCTATACTGCTCTGTGACCGGCGGCCCTTAGCATGTTTGGCGTGTGGTGCGCGCACATCCCGCCAGAGAATAAAGATGTTAGCATTGAATGGTTGGGCGTCATCAGCATCTTGTAATTTACGCAGATCATTCTGGCCCAACAGACACTACTTGAAAATTGGTTTCCCTCATTCCACCACTCCTTGCCATATCCTAGTGATACAAAACACCGGGATAGGTAGTGCTCATTGTCAATTTTTAAGTCATTGGTTTGACTCGGCCAGGGTTTGAATCCTATGAACTGATACATGGGAAGCGGATGTTCAACTCATTCGGGCATCTCGTCTGGTGCATTATATATGAAATATATATATACATATGTGATGTATAAGTATTATGAGAATATACAGGCGTAGAAGGGAACTATTATTGACATTATTGATACTTATTTACTATTATTATTTATTGTGTATCCTAACCACCACGCTCCGACCAGTGGCGCCACCCCCGGTCTCCTCCGTCCCCAACAAACACTTTCCCATGTTCATTTACACCGTAACTTTTCTTTTATAACACACATTCTTCGGTATATATATACATATATATATAGGGATTGCCGTCATTAGTGACATTAAACTGCGAGTTCTGTGGAAATTAAAATTCGCTCTGATGGTTTGATCAGGTGATACATAAGACTGAAGTATTAACACACCTGCAGCCCCATCCCCGTGCCCCGTGTACATACTGTACTTGTTACAAGTGAATGCATGAAGTCATGAGGACTGCGAACTGTCACGAGCAGAATGCAGGCGCGTGAGGCAGGGATACAGGCTTGGCTTGGTTAATTGGGGAATAATTGGGGTTAATTGGGGGCTTACAATCCTAGCAACATCTAAGGACACATCACGTGTAATAGTGTTCGCCCTTGGTGGCTTCATCGTGTTATACTGGGATTCCATGTCGCTTGCACCATGACCCGATACCTCATTCAGTCACACTATCCTGACACTGAGCGAACCACTCCTGGCCCTTTTAAAAAAAAATTGTTATTGAGGCTGTGTTTATACTGTCCATAGCATATAAGCTCGAGTACGTGGGCTTGTTTTCAATGCTGACCAGCTGTAGTGGTGGAGTTATCTTATCACACAGTAGGAGCTGATAAGGTGCTTGATTGCCTATCCTAGTAATGCCGAGCGCCAGGCCTCAGTGCACCTGCTGCGTGTGATGCTGCACACGAGACAGCCGCGCGTTAAAGCCGTCGCACGACAGCCACACGCGGCAACACGGCTCGTGTTTACAGAGCAGTAACTGACGGCAGACTTTTAAACTTCACTCACACTTTTGTTCGCTGAGTATCAGTGCATATTTCCAGCGGTAAGTGAGCGGGGTGTGTACAGTGTTTGCAACGGCCGGGCTGTCTGTGACGAGCACCACCAGGTGCAGCCATTTGTAATGTGTACATCAAAGCCCCCCACACACTCTCACACACACTCCCCCACCCCCGACACACACACCCTCACCCCCACCCCCACCCCCCACCCCCCACCCACACACCGCGCCCCGCCCTCACCCGACTACGGCGACCACGAAAGTTTATGTTTTAAATATCAGCAGGTAATCTGCGCTCTGAGCTCTACTGGGTGATGGACGAGGTGGGAGTGAGTGGTGTGGGAGAACTGGGGCCAAATGTAAGGGGGCGGGTTAGCGGGGGTTAGCGGTCATAACCCGAGCGTAGTCGGGAATTCCCCGGTTAGAGGCCGAAACTCACAATGTGTGTGCACGGGTTAGGCAAACCCCTCGAGGGTTAACGAGGCCTGCGCTAACCCCAACTCTTAGGTGGTTTATCGTCGGTGTTACGCGTGGACTGAAGATGGATGTGTGTCTCTGTGTCTGTGTGTGTGTCTCTGTATGTGTTTCTGTGTGTGTGTGTCTGTCTGTGTGTCTCTGTATGTGTCTCTGTGTCTGTGTGTGTCTGTGTGTGTATCTGTGTGTGTGTCTGTGTGTGTGTCTGTGTGTGTGTCTCTGTGTCGGTCTCTGTGTCTGTGTGTGTGTCTCTCTGTCTATGTGTGTGTCTCTGCGTGTGTGTGTGCCTCTGTGTGTGCCTCTGTGTGTGTGTCTCTTTGTGTATGTGTGTGTCTCTTTGTCTGTGTGTGTCTCTGTGTGTGTCTCTGTATGTGTGTCTCTGTCTCTGTATGTGTCTCTGTATGTGTCTCTGTGTCTGTGTGTGTATGTGTGTGTATCTCTGTGTGTGTGTCTCTGTGTCTCTATGTGTGTGTCTCTGTGTGTGTCTCTTTGTCTCTGTGTGTGTCTCTTTGTCTGTGTATGTGTCTCTGTGTGTGTCTCTGTATGTGTTTCTGTGGGTGTGTGTCTGTGTGTGTCTCTCTGTATGTGTCTCTGTGTCTGTGTGTGTCTGTGTGTGTATCTGTGTCTGTGTGTGTGTCTGTGTGTGTCTCTCTGTATGTGTTTCTGTGTGTGTGTCTGTGTGTGTGTCTCTGTGTCTGTGTGTGTATATCTCTGTGTCTGTGTCTCTGTGGGTGTCTCTCTGTGTCTCTGTGTGTCTCTGTGTGTGTGTCTCTGTGTCTATGTGTGTGTGGTGGGGGGGGGGGAGGAAGGGGGTGGTTCCTCCCGACTCCCACTACGATGGCCGGGTACATTCCCAGGGGGACCCCCCAAATCTATAAATAACGCACAGGGTAGCTAACAAGTGCGCACTTGGGAGGCATACATTTCACTTGACACATATACCAACACCGACGATAGCTACCCCGTCGGCCGCCCTTAACTCCGGCGGAGATAACCGGCGGCTCATACATTTAGGCCCAGGTGGGTTGCCGACATGTGGCCCAGTTCACTACCACCATACGTACACCGTTACTAATGTCACCATCGTCTTTATTCAGCAAGGTCGAAACCCTACCATTGTCATTTTGAGTGTCTACCATATTTTTAAAATAAACATTTAAGGTTGACCATTATTATCTACTTTACTTGAGCTTGCAATAACATTCGTTAAAAAAATTACTAATGTTTGTGATTTTGGTATGTAGATCGAAATACTGGACATCATGCGCATGTACACAGCACTTGCAGTTGTGACACGTTCTATTCAATTGACTAATAAGTAATAGTCCTTCTGTGCACCAATGCTCCAGTGTCTAAGTTGAATATGTAAGAGCAAATGTGGCCAAATGATTTGGATTCGGCGATGTTGTGGATTTATCAGACTATGTAGCTTTGATGATCCATGATTTTTAGAAAGTGTCATGTGAAGCTGTTGGTGAATGCAAGGCTCTGTGAAGGCCTACACTATTTAACATACAGTGCGTTGGTTGCTGCTGAGCTATGACCCCGGTGCAGGTACTCGACGAGGACTAAGGTAGCAGACTATGTGTACGTGCACGCATTGTAATGGTAGGTGTTGGCTGTCAAGTAGGAGACGGCCGTCACGCCTCACCAGGCACACACACGGTCATTCAACACTCAACTGTCAAATAGTGCAGCAGCAAACTGTCTTTGTTTTCTTGTCCCTTGGATGGCAGGACAACTACACTATGTCAGGACAACATTGGTCTTGATGCAGTGTTGTCTGCTAAAGACAAGTATTATTATTATTGATATTATTATTATATATGTATATATGTATATATATTTGGATATGACGGCAAATCATATTACATGTGAATTAGTTTCTCGTACTCTCAGATGGTGCCACCTGCATCTTTTCAAATGTCACCGTTGACCGGATTTTTAACAATATAATTAGTTTAGATATAAGAATGGGGATGAAGTGCGTAAGATTCGTGTATATATTTACCTGTATACATTTGTACTATGTTGTGCGTGATTCCAGCTGTTGTTTTGCAAGTCATTTGTTATTACTTTTCGTGGAACTATTTCCACCCCATTTACGCTCTCCGGAAGTAATATATATAGCCACATGTACGTGATAATAGCATTGTGTAGTAGGGCCACTAGTATATATAAACATATATATATATATATATATATATATATATAATATGCACATCTAGCCGGTACAAACTAATAATAGTAATACGGTGGCTAACAGTCTAACTCGCTCATTGCAGCCTACGAAGACCCGAAGGGATGGTGGACGAGCGGAAACTACATAGCCCGGAACCGGAAGTGGATGTGGACAACGAAGCATCACCTGCGCGAGATCAAGTACTCGCGGTGGGCGCCGGGCGAGCCGAACGCGCGCTCCACCATGCACTGCATGCTCATGTACAAGAACGCCCGCTACATGTGGCACGACGCCACCTGTTCAGACAAGCACAACTTCATCTGTGAGATCGAGATCGCCTAGTGAGTCGGCCAGTCGGTCAGTCGGCCAGTCGGCCAGCTCAAACACCGCACTGGATTCCTCATATGCAAATCGCAAGGACAGTCACAAATGTAATTCAAAATATAACAGTGTATGATGATAATAAAATGGCTTACGGAGCAAGCGGCTTTTGGCGGAGGGCGGGGGGGGGGGGGGGGGGGCGCGTGAGACTGAGGTCATAGATGCGGGGCGGGGGTTATCGAATCGGGAAGTAACAAAAGTCGGGTTTTAGGGCATGAGCGAAAGTGATGGAGGCAGACAGGAGGTAAACGCCCCCTGCAGATGTTCGTGTAATGGGGTTGTGTATTGAATATAACAGAGGTGCAGGTGTTACGTGGCTTAGTGACAATAGTGGCGGATGTACTTGAGCGTATCCAGGTTCGGGCCTATTTAAGTTTGGAGGTAATTTAACACAAACAAAGAATTCCTTTGAAGTCCCCACTACTAACAACTCGCCCACTCGGGCCCCTCCGACGGTGGGCTGCTTCTTTTGAGTCGGGTTGCTTGTCGTCTCAACCACTCACGTTTTCGAACACCCTCACCGGAAGTGAGCGGCTCGGTGGGGGGGAGGGGGGGGGGAGGTGCTCGGCCGTGGTGGTGAAACGGACCTCACTTCGAGGTGTCAGTGTGGCTCCCCTAAACAATGTCCATCGCCGGATTCATGGCCGCGCTTAATGCCGCGGTACATTACACGACCTTTGTGTGTGTGTTTTGAATCCAGGTCATCGTGGATCGGGAACTAATTATGTTCAGACGCACCATGCTCCTGTGTGGTTCGGCGACTTGCCACAGCTTTGCCATCTCGGACCCGACCCTGCATGTGCCAATCCTTTGACTAGAACCTGGAAATTGGAATCCCCGATTCCCGATCGACGGGATACATGACAAATTTGTATGTAATGTACGGCGACCTGTAGTATATATACAACAGTCGAGTAGTTGTGATTCGTTTTTTTAAATCCCCCATGGATCGTAGTAAATAATTATTCTAGACGAGGTCACAGCTTCCTGGTTTTGTTGTTATTACGGGACAGTATGCTTATAGTTATGTAATATACAACCACACTTTTACCCGTACAATTAGATGAACGTAGAGCCATTGTGCAGGGTACTGGTGAGTGACTGGAGCCAGTGAAGGCATGGGTTCTGCGACCATAGCACCACTAGGTGACAAGATATCATTTTGAGAAGAAAACAAAACATGTTAGAAAAAAGTTTTTGAAATGTACTTCATTAACCAAGCCTACGTATCTAGTCTGCTTGGCCAAGTGTTGATTGATATGTGTACACTATTGTTTTAGTTGTCTACATACCCACGGACCTCTCCCCGTGTGTAGGTACCGATGTAATCATATATATACTAGTCAGGCTACTACACACATGCATATATATATATTATCACATATGTGGGACTATATATATCATACATGTGATATATAAGTTCTATATATCACATCTATACTGAGTGCAACATGATAATTATGTATTGCAGACAAACGGGGTTCGTGACGAGATTATAAAAGGAAAGCCAAAGTTGTATCGATTTGAAACTGGAGCACAACAAAGAAGCAAAGCTACTTTGTTCTGTGTGTCTCTTTCTCTGTTAGATACTAAGATAGTTATTATTGCCCACAGTCTTACACAAAGTGTTCCTGTTAGAATTATAGTGCTACATAACAAACGGCTCGCTTGGAACAGTAATGGGTGTCAAGTGGTCCTGGGCCTAGCAGCAACGCTGGGTTATGTATAGAACCATGCACATACAGTTGAACGTCACCCAATGGACAGCTATTTTGGTTATTAACTTTCTAACCCTTTCGTCCGTTATAACAGTGCGTCCGCTTTATTAGTAGCGCATAATAATTAATATAAAAACATATTTGTTCGGCCTTTGATACCTTTCCTGTTTTTCCAATCTGTCCGTAATTCCAATCGGGCCTTGTGTACAGGAATTGATTTATGTGCTTCGTACTACATGTCCGTTATAGCGGTCTGACCATTATTTCAGGTCGGACAGTGAAGTGGTGTTCAACTGTGTATGTATGCCAGCGATGTATCTCTTATTCAGATCTCCTTCTCAGTCTACGTAAGTCCATGTCTCCCACCCCTTACTCACATGACGTACAGTAACTGGCATATTGTGGAATATTTAGCAGGGCAGGGAAGTTATTTATTTATTTATTAAATTTTTAAAACGTTGTACGTGTTATGGAGGTAGTGCATCTTGAAGGCCTTCAGGCGGAGAGTCGTTTATCTCGCCACGTTGCTCGCTACACACCGGGGGGCGCCCGTCCACCCACCGTACAGTCCACACAATGGGTGGTCGAGAAAACGTGCCAAATTGTAATGCGAGCATTGTGACCCATTTGAGTTTAAATACGCCAAAGTTCAATACCTCACGCTAGTTCTATCGACAGAAGACCGACCTTTTCTAGTATTGACGCTTGTCGGGTTGATTAAGGAGCTAGTTGAGTTACTTTCACTGGTAATT
>CM059188.1:58645896-58686149 GCA_030323885.1 Branchipolynoe longqiensis | reverse complement strand
TTTCAGTTGTTTAATTACTACCTAGATGGATCAGATACACACCCAACACTCAGCCCCGTTAGGTAGTCTAATGACTGCCATTTCTGGAATGAATTTCCATTGGGGAGGGGATGAAAATAATAGTTTTTAAGAGATAACCAAATATTTGGCAGATTTGTACAAGAGAATGTTGTTGGTAAAACTGGACCCTGACAACGACCGTAGGGTCGTTACGCATGCGCACAACTACCACATAGTTATGAGTGGCCGTCATAATGGCGGCAGCCACGTGGTGAACCACTCGCCGCCATTGATGGCTGCCTCCTCAAGACAGATAGATTCTAAGGGCGAGGTGCGCTAATGTGGGGGTGGGTAATGTGGGGGTGGGTAATGTGGGGGTGGGCGGGGCCTGGCCCCCGAGTGGTGGGGAGGCGCACCTGTAATGCCCATCACCATCAGGGGGCGCTGGTACAAATTGGTTTGTGATACGATGGCGGACACTGACTATCCGCTCTGATTACTGCTCCTGATGCTGGTTACTCAGATGATGCTGGTTACCCATGTGATGCTGGTTACCTAGATGATGCTGGTAGGTGAACTATGAGCAACAACTATCCACACACTCACACACTCACATATGATTACGTAAACATAAACACCTAAAGACATACACCCATACACATGCACATACACTCAAGCACCCATACACATGCACATACACTCACGCACCCATAGACATGCATACGCACAGCCTCATTTCAGCAGAGAACCTATCCCTCCTCCTTCAGCATTGCACGTGGCAAAGGCAGCATTTCTAAATTCTAGCCATACCCTCATATCACGAAGGAATTTTAATTGATTCATGAACAAATTATATATTTATCATTTTGAACATGTATATATTTTCTGGAACAATATGTGTTCTTGTTGGTGAGGCGGGCCTGAGGTTTTGTTAAGGCTGCATAGTCCGATGAAGAATCAAATTTTCAAAGCCGAAACAATTATCTAGATTTGATTATACAGCGATAACTTAGATAGTGATCCACTTATGCTTGGGTCATAAATGCTGCGGGCGCCGTACGGTGTTGCGGTCTGCGGTGTGTCTTGCGGTTTATGCTAATGTTACGGCGTTGCGGTCTGCAGTTTATCTCTTCACAAATCGTACGGTTTGTCTTGATTATATACATGTATTTAATATACAAAAAAAGTCATAACTTTCTTAATATTGATCACACAAACATGAATTTTGTACCATATTGATATTCATTTTACAACCTTTTTATTGATGTCAACAAATGTGATCGTAGTGTTGTGGAGTCTGGATTGCCAGGATTGTCGCCTGCAGCATTGCGATTTTTCGAAGTTAAGATAACTCCGACTTAAAAAAAATGCAACACCTTGCGGTAAGCAAAAAACCATACGGTGACCGTAACTCACTGTGCGGTCACCGTGCGGTCACCGTGCAGTCACCGTACGGTCTGGCCGATGTGGCGAGTTACAGTCACCGCAAGCACGCTGTAACACATTTGTGACCAAGGCATTACTGAGCATTTATTTCCACGTAGAAGGAGATACTGAGGCAATTTTAATTCTGTTTAAACCTGTTACTGCTAAAGACTATGGTGTCAGAGTTTTGGCGTGCATGCCAAAACTAATTTTACATGTTTGCCCTTCAAATATATCAAAACTTGGCTATTAAAAATAAACGTTACTTCAAACTAAAGTGAGGTAGATTATAACATTAACAATCAATTTAATATATTTATCTCGGGAAAATGGTAGAAACTCAAAACCATCGGACTATGCGCCTTAAAGGCTGGTTATCTGAGCATAATAATATAATATAATCTCACGATTATGTACCATTTCTTTACAAATAAGTTTATAATTGTGTGCGCAATATTTAGCATCAGAGAATATTGTTGCTGCTATCCAAAGACGAGACATGAGCTCAAGACAATGTGTTCCGTATATAGCAGTGGATTCTGGTTGTGTCTGTGGTGCGCGCTGACGTGCGACTCGCGTGCGTACCTTCTACTCCAACACATCTTACTTTTGCTGTACCTGCTCTATCTCTCGTGTGTATAATTTGAACCTGAGAATAAACGTACTTGATTTTAACTGATGTACAATGTAAGTGTTATCATTCTATTTTAATCGTATCGAGCCATCGACAGCGGAAACCTAAAGTCAAAAATAGTGCCCATAAACCTTTTATTGTTACCACTATAGCTCATATCATCAACTTTCAAGTTTCAATATGTTTACATGCAAAACAATAAAATCGTAGAAGTCAATAAACATTTTTCACAATAACACTGTAGTTTTTACATAGCTTCAAATATTTGTATTAGCTGCAGTTAACATCAAGTTACCCATATGGTCTATGATATATTAACATTTGTATTTTTTTATATTTTATTTAATTAATCTTTGGTCAGGTAAACTCCTGATACCGGCGAACTCAAATATGCATTACAGATATTAATAATATTTCTAAAGCACCCTTATGACAGCAATTTTTTCTACAGGTTAGCAAATATTTACCGATACATTATAGAGGTTGGGGGAACCCTGCCCTTGTTAGACATACAACTCAAAATTAGCAGTTACCACCTAATAATAATGACTACAATGACTCTAATATTTTTGGGAATCGGACGAAAAATCTACTGAAAAAACAGGTCTGCATACTACAGTTTACCAACAAATTTTTTTTAAGCATCTTAGACACTCAGCCCAATTGAGTGACAAACCTTTAACATTTTTGTAAGGGTGGGTGTTTTTGTTTTTTTACTGAAGATGGTCCTTAACCGTTCAGATTCAAATTTTGAAATCGATCCGTACCCTGTGATGCTCCAGTAGTGAATGCCCGCTGGCATTGTTTAGCTTTACCATGAAACCTTATGTACCCATAGTGATACGGATGCTACGACGATATTGGTGATGTACGAGAATGCACTAGCAACGCATCAGGGTAATTATCCTGGTACACTAGCACGGTCTCCCACGTCGTGAATTACTCATGTTACCAGCAGCATGCACAATTTGATGGTAGGAGTTTCAGCCACATTTTAAAGATACGTACATTGTGATGGTCGTTATAATCTATGTCACTTTAGTTTGAAGTAACTTGGATTGAAAATGGCTACCGTTGAAGATATTTGAAGTGAAAACATGCCCAATAAAGTTGGTGTGCACATAACAATTCTGAAGATCGCAGACTTATATGACATGCAGCAGTGATGGGTTCTTTTACAATTATTTGACATTTCTTGTCTAGGGAGTAATACAAGTTTAGTAAGTGAACAACCAGCATCTAAAGTGGATATGTGGGATCATATTTAGGCAAGTCTTCAGCGGGTCCTGTAATAAGCTAAACCCGGTCATGTGCAAACATTTTAAACTATGCAAACTGATTTTCTCTAATTTGATTAACCCCTCGAAGATAGGACACCACCTATGTTAGGATGACATTAGTCTGAATGCAGAGGTCTCCGTTGAAGGCAAGTACTACCCTACTTCACACTACTTCAGTTGTCAGGACAACACTGGTCTGGATGCAAAATTGTCCATTGAATACAGGTACTACTGTGCTGCACACTACTATAACGAACACTTCTGCTTTCAGACCAATGTTGTCTTGACATAATAGGCATCCTGTCACCGGAATGACAGTTGAGTGAAAGAAAGACAGTTTGTACATTGAAAAACTGTCCGCTCATAGCAGGAGTTCGCTGTTCTGAGGGGATGTTGAAAACAGGCGCTACTGTTCTGCAGTTTGGCTTTCACTTTATGTACATTGCTATATTTCCAGTTTGATTGACAAAATCAGCCCACAAAAATTCCTGTAGTTGCCCCTATTCAGAAGCAAAAATAGTGATAAATTGTGGTAGAGTGATAACAACATTGGTCTGGTTGCGGAGTTGCCCTTTGAAGACACGGATTATTGAATAGTTTTTTTCATCATTCTGCCTGATTAATGGTTATATCAGTTGCTTTAAAAATCCAAATGAGCCCCACAAGTAAGTCTCTTCCAAAGCGCGTCTTTCTATGGCATATTTTAGACTTATTTATTTAGTTTAGCTTTATGTTCAGACAACTAAACAACGTAACTAAAGCCGGAAGTATTTATAGACGACGATGGTGTTGGGTGTGGGATACAGTTTAATAGGTCAGTTTTCTTCTATTTCTTTTTAGTTACTGACCCACCCTCCTCTCCACGCACACTCCCCTCATGGTGAATTCATTGCAAACGTACAACAGTTGGTGTACAGCAAGCTATGTAGACCCAGAACTAGTGTGAGCCTCAGAGGACCTCCCTTCAGTAAGGCGAGGCGCGTCCCGCCCAGTGCCGTGAGCCCTGCTCCAGGGTCACGTGGGTGCAGGCCCCGGCGAGAATGCTGCATCTCTACCTGCACCCTAGTGCCCCTGGAGGGTCACGTGCCCCGGAGAGAATGCTGCATATCTACCTGCACCCACGTGACCCTGGAGGCTCAGGAGGGTGCAGGTAGAGAGGCTCACGAGGGTGCAGGTAGATATGCAGCATTCTCTCCGGGTAGAGATGCAGTATTCTCTCCGGGTAGAGATGCAGTATTCTCTCCGGGGCTGCACCCACATGCACCCAGCGCCAGGGTCACGTGGGTGCAGCCCCCGGAGAGTCCGTTCCTACCTGCACCCTCAGGTTAAGTCGATACGCGTGAAATGTACATTTCACGCGAGAGGAGGCAAACCCTGGTGCAGTGGTAGATCTAGGCGGGCGAGCCCTGGGGCAGTACCCTTTGTCGCTGGTTGCCGACGAGCTAAAGCCATGTCAGGAAGTGGTGCCGCTGGTACATGGAGGGGTGTGCCTGAGACGTCACACGGAGGAAACAAGCAATGCGCATGTGTACATATGTAACGTGCGTTATATAATGCGTCATCTGTAACGTGAGTTATATAATGCATCATCTGTAACGTGCGTTATATAATGCGTCATCTGTAATGTGCATTATATAATGCATCATATGTAATTGCGTTATATAATGCATCATCTGTAACATGAGTTATATAATGCGTCATCTGTAACGTGCATTATATAATGCATCATCTGTAATGTGCATTATATAATGCATCATCTGTAATCTGCGTTATATAATGCGTCATATGTGACATGCGTTATATAATGCATCATCTGTAACATGCGTTATATAATGCATCATCTGTAACGTGAGTTTTATAATGCATCATCTGTAATGTGTGTTATATAATGCGTAATCTGTAACATGAGTTATATAAAGTGTCATCTGTAATGTGAGTTATATAATGCATCATCTGTAATGTGCATTATATAATGCATCATCTGTAATGTGAGTTATATAATGCGTCATCTGTAACATGCATTATATAATGCGTCATCTGTAATGTGCATTATATAATGCGTCATACACGCAATACCTAGGAATGGATAAGTCTATATGAGTGTCATATTAGTTATTGCCGTGCTTTGTGGTGCCATGTCATGCTATATTGCATGACCATGTCATGCTATATTGCATGACATTTGAATTGGATTGAACTTTATTTAACCATTCCATAAGGTGGGGTGAATTGGTCGAAATCCCAGTAAGGGGTGATTCTCCTGTCTGTGCACCAAAACCAACAAGTGTAAACTGATAATAGATAACCTATTTAACAGCATTTAACAGCTTAACCACAATTCAGAAAATTGCATGTCATGCATAAATTGCATTATGGATATTCTGGTACCAAGTATGATCATAGCGCAATAGAAGTTAGCCCGGACAGTTGTGCCTACCTGTTAAAATGGTACAATGTTCTATACAGTACTAGCATAAAGATCATTTGCATTGCACTAAGTCTTTGTCAACGCATGTGACACTTTCAGCATTTAATTGTAGCTAAGTGTAGATTTAGATCCACCTGACTGGTATCCGCACCGTGTTTCCGGGCGAGAAGTCGCCATGGCGTTTTAAGAGTCAGTTTGTCTTGTTCTATTCACACTTTCATTATCGGTTCTGGTTCATAATACGAATAGAAAACTGCAAACTTGTGGGCAACAAAAACTGAACCCTGTCTATTCTGTAACACGAGATCCCATTGACTAACTCAACATTGATTCGTATAAATAAATACATTTATCTTCTAACCCCTTTTTACTTAACACTCAACAATCGCATGAACTTCAACAAAGACCACACGAACACATCAAGTATCCGCACCCCTCCGTTTCACGTAGAGCCTTGGCCAACTAACACTGAGAAATCACAGGCTTTTCCCGGGACTGTTGCCTAGCGACCAGTAAACAAACGATATCCCCTCCAACTGTGGGGTTTGGGTTAGAGTAGCGTGATTCAGCCTCCATGTCCTTAAAGTAGCTACATATAACTCACATACATATCCATATGATATAATCTTTTATTTAGTTATGATTATAGTCATTAATACGTGGCATCAAACATTGCTTGATATTCCCGTTTTGGTAGATCGTGGGATTAGAACCCACGAATTCGACCGCTGATCGAGTCAAACCGATGACTTAAAAATGTATCCATGTTGCTTCCTAGCCAGGCACTCGGCATTATTAAGATATGACAAGGACTGGTTGGCTCAGTGTCAGGATAATGTGACTGATGCTGGTGGCCTGGTCTCCCAGTTGGGCAGCACTATAAAGTTGCCATGAGTGTGCACTGTCACAAGTCGGTAGCCATCCTGAAATGACCTTAGATGTTACAAGGACGTAATGACTCCAAGAACCGACCAATTGCTTGATACAAATTGCTCAATTAAAAAAGTTCATCGATTGCATGTCAATGCTTGTCCTAGAATAATAGCCTTCTGGCTGGAACCTCATATCGTGCAATAATTTTGTAATCTAACCTTTATTTGGGTATTCGGTCTGAAATGTGAATTAGGCGCAGGTAATGTTTACCTGTCTTCAAAGGACACCTGCAGACAATATGACCATGGTATGGAAGGTGCCTTCATCAGATGCACAGCCAAATGAGGCAAAGTCAGCCTGCACCGTGACAAATTGTTCACACATGGCTCGCGGTCATGGGTCATATGGGTGGTTAAATATATGTCCATACATTGAGTATCGAAGTACTGAATCATCAGACCAGCACCACTCTCGTCACTGACTCACATGGAATCAGCAATTTGAAGTGAAGATAATTATGCATAATCCATTTGGATGTGGCCACTGAAAGGCTAACATTGCTTAATGTACAGCTCTCAGTACACAGGGAGCAGCTCTCAGAACACAAGGAACATCTCTCAGTACAGAGGGAACGGCTCTCAGTACACAGGGAGCAGCTCTCAGTACACAGGGAGCAGCTCTCAGAATACAAGGGGCAGTTCTCACTACACATGGAGTACCTTTCAGTGTACAGGAAAATCTCTCAGTACACAGGGAGAAGCTCAGTGCTCAGGGTGGAGATCTCAGTACACATGGACCAGCTCTCAGTACAGAGGGAGCGGCTCTCAGTACAGAGGGAGCAGCTCTCAGTACACATGGACCAGCTCTCAGTACAGAGGGCGCAGCTCTCAGTACACAGGGAGCAGATCTCAGTACACATGGACCAGCTCTCAGTACACAGGGAGCAGCTCTCAGTAAACAGGGAGCAGATCTCAGTACACATGGACCAGCTCTCAGTACACAGAGAGCAGCTCTCAGTACACCTGGACCAGTTCTCAGTACTCAGGGAGAAGCTTAATACACAAGGAGCAGCTTAATACACAATGATCAGCTTAATACACAGGGAGCAGCTTAATACACAAGGAAGAGCTTAATATAATAATACACAAGGAAGAGCTTAATACACAAGGAGCAGCTTAATACACAGGGAGCAGCTTAATACACAAGGAACAGCTTAATACACAAGGAACAGCTTAATACACAAGGAGCAACTTAATACACAAGGAGCAACTTAATACAAAGGGAGCAGCTTAATACATAAGGAACAGCTTAATACACAAGGAACAGCTTAATACACAGGGAGCAGCTTAATACACAAGGAGAGCTTAATACACAGGGAGCAGCTTAATACACAAGGAACAGCATAATACACATGGAACAGCTTAATACATAAGGATCAGCTTAATACACAGGGAGCAGCTTAATACACAGGGAGCAGCTTAATACACAGGGAGCAGCTCAATACACAGGGAGCAGCTTAATACACAGGGAGCAGCTTAATACACAGGGAGCAGCTCAATACATAAGGATCAGCTTAACACATAAGGATCAGCTTAATTCACAAGGATCAGCTTAATACACGGGGAACAGCTTAATACATAAGGATCAGCTTAATACACAGGATGCAGCTTAATACACAGGGAGCAGCTTAATACACAAGGATCAGCTTAATACATAAGGATCAGCTTAATACACAAGGATCAGCTTAATACACAAGGATCAGCTTAATACACAAGGAGCAGCTTCATACACAGGGAGCAGCTTAATACATAAGGATCAACTTAATACACAGGGAGCAGATTAATACAGAGGGTGCAGCTTAATACATAAGGATTAGCTTAATACATAAGGATTAGATTAATGCACAGGGAGCAGCTTAATACACAGGATGCAGCTTAGTAAACAAGGAACAGTTTAATACACAGGAAGCAGCTCAATACACAGGGAGCAGCTTAATACACAGGGAGCAGCTTAATACATGGGGAGCAGCTTAATACATAAGGATCAGCTTAATACACAGGGAGTAGCTTAATGCACAGGGAGCAGCTTAATACACAGGGAGCAGCTTAATACATAAGGACCAGCTTAATACACAGGGAGCAGCTTAATACACAGGGAGCAGCTTAGTACATAAGAAACAGCTTAATACACAGGGAGCAGCTTAATACACAGGGAACCGCTTAATACACAAGGATCAGCTTAATACACAGGGAGCAGCTTAATACACAAGGAGCAGCTTAATACACAAGGAGCAGCTCAATACACAGGGAGCACCTTAATGTTGGCGTGAGAGGGCGGGAGCAGCTCACTCTGCATGGGGATCAGGTGAGGCCGTCACTCGACAAGTTTCGTTTATCACTTCCGCCCGCCGCGGGAAGCTGCTAAACGGCGCCGGAATTTGCCGGTCGCTGCGCACGACCCCTAACACGCTGCCGCGCCACCTGGCGGGCTCCATCACATCCGCGCCCCGCCATCAACGCCAGTATGGACCAATCAACGCCACCCAATCGCGCAGCCACATGATGTCTTATGTCTCATTAGTCATTTGTTTGTTATTTTGCATGTTTTTATTCCATTATTTCCAGAGATAGGCAACGATCTTAAACAGATATTCTGACCTAAAGCAGACTATGGTCAATTTGATGTAGTTAACCTTAAAATATATATGTTTTAAGCGAATTGATTATGCAACCTTAGAGCAAGCGTGATATGGAATATTGTAATAAATTTGTTTCTCTTTTCTACATTAGTTGATTAAGCATGGACAATTTCAATCGAGGAAAACTATTCTTCGTCATGTCACGGCTCCTGTCCCTATCCTAGTAATGCTGAACACAATGCTAGATAGCAACAAATATCACTCAGTAGTTTCACTCAACCAGGGTTTGAACCCGCAGGTTCGAATCCCACGATCTACCAAAGCGGGAACGGGGCGCTGAACTCATTTGGCCATTCCGTCGAGTTTCAATGAATCAGATGAGGGATCCACGACAATTGCATCTGGTTCAGCTTCCTTTCGGGAGTTTTTAAATAAGAAAATGCGCGATCTCGACAATTGCATTAAGCCAGCTCTTTGCCTTCCAATTTTCTTCTGCCCGCTCCAACCCCCAGGTCTGTTTAGTTTTAATTGCGGCGGCGACCAGTGAGGTTTTGCGTCCGGCAACACGTGTAGAAACTGTATGCACACGTGATTAACAGATGGATAATGATTCCCTTTATCGGCAAAATGTCCGACCTAAAAATAACTATTCGCTAAATGTACAAACGGGCGGACACTGACTTTATCAAAAAGAGCGGTGGAACATCCTACCAATACCACATCGTCACCTGCCAGGGCCATATGTATGAGTCGGGGTTATCGATCCAAACCCGTGGTTAGCGGCGATCTCCGGGTTAGCGGCGAAAAGTCGGTATGTATGGAGCAGTGTTATGGAAACAACGCGAGCTTAAGGTCGGCTATGCTAACCCCAACCCATATCAAGTTTACCATCGGTGTTAGGGACCGATTAGGCCCAAATCTATTCAATGCTATCATATTTAACAGAGTTACATACTCAAAACGTGAAATTTCATTAAATTAACCCTAAAATCGAATCGATATTAATGCCGCTGCTACATCGGTGCCGATATTCATATTGTCGAATCGACAAATGTAAACAGAGCAAATCGTCGCCAATGGCACTAGCACTGACACTCAGAATACCCCAATTTTCAATATTATCTCTGTTTTTAATCCTTTCAGAGAAAATTGCTCTTAGTTTAAACTAAAAACTGCAGCTCTTCGTCTTCAATCGCTCATTAAGATATTTTTAATAGACCCAATGAAAACTTTTAAATCTATTTTGCAAAAATAAATGCTCCCCATAGACATAGCATTGCTTCAGCTCACATACGCGTAGCCACTGTCACTGCCGTCGCCATTTCGGTGGCGATATATTAGGGCCAAATCTATTTAATGCTATCATATTTAACAGAATTACATACTCAAAACGTGAAATTTGATCAAATTAACCCTAAAATCGAAGCGATATTAACGCCGCCGCCGAATTTTGGCCAAATTAAACCAATAATTGACCCAATATTAACGTCACCGCCGCCGCTTCGGCGGCGATATTGTTAAATTGTGGTGCTCGCCGGCAACAGTGTCAGAGGGGTTCCCCAAATCTATAAATAACGCATCGGTTAGCTAACCAAGCCACGCTTTGGCCACATACATTTGCCGTGACACATATCCCAACACTGGCGTTAGCTAACCCGAATGCCACCCTTAACACCGGAGCCGATTAATATTTCTTCACGCATACGGCCCCTGATACCGACAGTTTAACGGCCATTCTCCACAATAGATGGCAGCATGGTCGCTTTCTATCTTCCCTCGTTACACCTGTCACATTCCTCTGTGAACTCTATCAACTTACACAAGTGACTGCCATATAAATGACTAATTTGTATACATTATTTTACTGCTGGATCCGTTGTAAGTGTCTTTTGGTGAGTGTGGGTGAGTTTGCTTGAGTTATTTCGGGGTGGTGGAGGTAGGTGCGTGAGGTAGGTGAGTGAGGTAGGTGGGGGAGGTTGTGGGGAGGTAGGTGGGGGGATGTAGTGGGAAGGTAGGTAAGTGGGGAGTAGGAGGATGAGGTAGGTAGGTGGGGAGGTAGGTGGTGGAGGTAGTAGGGGAGGTAGGTGGGGAGGTAGGTGGGGAGTGTTGTTTGGTTTGGGATGTACGTGGGGGATTGTATGTGGGGGATGTATGTGGGGAGGGTAGTGGGGGAGGTAGCTGTGGGAGGTAGGTGGGGAGGTATGTGGGGGAGGTAGGTGTTGGAGGTAGGTGGATGAGGTAGGTAGATGGGGGATGTTGTGGGGAGGTGGGTGTGGGGAGGTAAGTGTGGAGAGTTAGGTTGGGGAGGTATGTGGGGGGAGGTAGGTGGGGGATATATGTGGGGGACGTAGGTGGGGGAGGCATGTGGGGGAGGTATATGAGGTAGGTGGGGGGAGGTAGGTGGATGAGGTAGGTAGGTGGGTGAGGTAGGTCTGGGAGGTAGGTGGGGGAGGTAGCTGTTGGAGGTTTGTGTTCTGTTTGTTTGTTGTTGTTTTATGTCCTAACAACATCTAAGGTCATATCAGGACGGGTAACGACTTGTGACAGTGCGCACTCATGGCGACTTTATAGTGATGCCCCACTGGAAGACCAGGCCGCCAGCACCATGACCGGATATCTCACTCAGTCACATTATTCTGACACTGAGTCAACCAGTCCTTGTCCTATCCTATTAATGCGAGCGGACGGCTAGGAAGCGATAAGTATCAATTTTGAAGTCATTGTTTTGACTCGACCAGGGTTCGAACCCACGACCCCACGAACACTGGAGACGGATGCTCTAACTCATTCGGCCATCCCGTCTGGTCGCTGCGGGAGGTAGGTGGGGGAAGTAGGTGGGGGTGTATGTGGGGTAGGCAGGTGGGGAGGGGAGGTAGGTTGGGGGAGGTTAGGTGGGAGTGGTGGAGGAGGCAGGCGGGAGGTAGTTGGGGGAGGTAGGTGGGGGAGGCAGGTGTGGGAGGTTGCACGGGACATAGGCGGGGGAGGTAGGTGGGAGAGTTAGGGGTAAGAGGGGGTAGGTAGGTGGAGGACGTAGGTGGAGGACGTAGGTGGAGGGAGGTTGTGTGGTAGATAGGTGGGGGAGGTAGGTGGGGGAGGTAGACAGCAGGTAGGTTCGGAGGTTAGGTGGGGAGGTGGGAGGGGGAGGTAGGGGGCAGGTAGGTGGGGGAGGTAGGTGGGGAGGTAGGTGCGGGAGTGGATGGGGGAGGTAGGTGGGGAGGTAGGAGGGGAGGCAGGTGGGGGAGGTAGGATGGGAGGTGGGTGTGGAGGTAGATACAGGTAGTGGGGAGGTAGGTGGGGGAGGTTAGGTGGGGCAGGTAGGTGGGGGTGGGGGAGGCAGGTGGGGGAGGTAGGTGTGGGAGGTATGGGGGAGGATTAGGAGTGGGGGAGGTAGGTGGGTGGTAGGTGTGGGAGGTGGGTGCGGAGGTAGGGGACAGGTAGGGGGGTAGGGGCAGGTAGGTTGGGGGGGTAGTAGGCAGGTGGGGAGGTAGGACAGGTAGGTGGGGGGAGGGCAGGTAGGTTGGGGAGGTAGGTGGGGGTGGTAGGTGTAGGTGGGGGATAGGGGCAGGTAAGTGGGGGAGGTAGGTGGGGGGTGGTAAGTGAGGGAGGCAGGGGGAGGTAGGTGGGTTTGTAGGTACGGGGGTAGGGAGGTAGGCAGGTAGGTGGGGGAGGTAGTGGGGGAGGCAGGTGGGGGGTGTAGTTGAGGGAGCAGGTGGGGTAGGTGGGGTGGTATGTGGGGGAGTTAGATGGGGAGTGTGGGTGGTAGGTGTGGAGGTGGTGGGCGGGAGGTAGGGGCAGGTAGGTGGGGGAGGCAGGTGGGGGAGGCAGGTGGGGAGGCAGGTGGGGGATGTATGTGGGAAAGGTAGTTTAGGTGGTAGGTGGGGGAGCTAGGTGGGGGACGTAGGTGCGGTAGGTAGGTGGGGGAGGTGGGTGCGGGAGGTAGGGGACAGGTAGGTGGGGGGAGGTAGGGGCAGGTAGGTGGGGGAGATAGGTGGGGGACGTAGGTGCGGTAGGTAGGTGGGGGAGGTGGGTGCGGGAGGTGGGGGGCAGGTAGGTGGGGGTGCTTTATTAGGCTGCTAATTTGTCAGTAAAGCGTGCTCACCCCTGACAGGTGCTCAATAAGCCATGGGCTGCCCTGTCTCCGCTGACAGCCGACAGGAGGCCATGTACAGTATCGGGTAGCCTGCACGCCCAATGGTAACCGACGGGGTGACGGCCTCGAAGGTTCGACGGTCGTCTGCCCGGAACAACGCGCGTCTGTCCGCCAGCTATACCATTAACAAATCATCCATGTCAAATCGACCCCGTCACAAACAAAAAACACACCCATCAGAATTGTGTCTTTGTTGTCCATTATGGAAGAACTCTGTGGACTGTTTTCGTGGGGGGGGGGGGGGGATGTTAATTAGTAATAGTAGTAGCACGCATTCTCATCACAGTAGATGCATCAATACAGTTGATCCAGGTGGGGACATATTCTGCGATTGCTGTTCATATTGTCCCTTTATCTGCAAACTCTCTCGACGAATACTTAGTAAGACATGCCCGGGGTGTAAGTACCCGTGTAATCGGCAGAGTCCGGGTTACGTGACGAATCGAACAAAATGG
This sequence comes from Branchipolynoe longqiensis, assembly GCA_030323885.1. Lineage (NCBI taxonomy): Eukaryota > Metazoa > Annelida > Polychaeta > Phyllodocida > Polynoidae > Branchipolynoe > Branchipolynoe longqiensis. The sequence goes on along the minus strand of CM059188.1, from coordinate 58,672,266 downwards.
GAACCGATTTATGCTACTATAACAAGAATACGGTGATGTGTGAAATGTGTAAATTCCAATACATTCTAGCTACGACTCAATTATGTGCTTAGTGAATTTCTGGAAATGCACAAACAATAAATTTAGCAATTTAGATTCGCTTCAAGTTACGCTATAAATTTAATAAATTAGGTATACATTATATTAAACTTCATTTAACCATACACTAATATATGTTTCGGATCCAACATGGCACCGCTGCTATGGGAACCTCCATTTTGTACAAGTCTGGGAAGTCTCGCAGATCATGTCTGGGAATATCCGGGGGCGGCAGTGGGGAGGGGTTGGGGTAGAGGGTGGGGAGGATGGGGAGGTGGGGAGGATGGGAGGGTGGGGAGGTGGGGAGGGTGGGGGATGGAGGGATGGTGGGGTGTAGGATGGTGGGGAGGGTGGGGAGGTGGGGAGGTGGGGAGGGTGGGAGAGGTTGGGGTGAGGGAGGGTGGGGAGGGTGGGGAGGAGGAAGAGGGTGGGGAGGGTGGGGAGGTGGGGAGGAGGGGATGGTGGGGGTAGGCGGTGCGGAGGTGAGGAGGGTGGGGAGGTGGGGAGGTGGGGAGGTGGGGAGGGTGGGGAGGGTGGGGAGGTGGGGAGAGTGGGGAGGTGGGGAGGGCGGGGAGGGTGGGGGTAGGGGGTGGGGGTAGGGGGTGGGGCGGGGTACTCGGCATTGGGATAATCGGTTGCTAAAACATGTTTGGTTATGTGTGGTATTGTATAACTAAGGTATCAAAAGATGCCTGGGTAAAATAGCTGAGTTGGGAAGAACTAGTCTTTCTTTATTTATATGGTGGCTCTTTTATTATGTATGTGACATTTGAAGTGCAAAGTCCGATGGCTTTCAATTCTACCATCTTTCTTAGAAAATATATTGGATTCATTTTTATAATCTATTTTACTTTAGTTTGAAGCAAATTTTATTTTAAGGGATTAACTTTACAGATATTTAAAGAAAAAACATGCTTAAATAAATTGGCATGCCCACGGGAATTCTAGGTATAGGTTTGTAATACATTTAAAGCATAACACATATTAACAGCATATAGCGGAGCAGCACCAAAGTGCGATCAATGTCTACAGAATCCACCAGTATCTAAATTGGATAATTAGGATCAAATTTAATTAGTGTTTCGGTTTAGAAAATATGTTATCATCGGATTGCGCAGTTTTAACTAACTTAGCGATTGGAAACGAAAAACTATATCGTTGTGTTTGTTGTTGTTTGTTTGTTTGTTGTTGTTTTACGTCCTAGCAACATCTAAGGTCATATCAGGACGGGGTATCGTTGTGTGATGTGCATAATTTTATTTGCTTTTAATCTGGAACGAACTTGATGTGACTTGTATTGTGTGACACTTGAGGTGTATCAGCATCGCCGAAAGAGCCAGGTTTGAATCTACGCGTGCCAATTGGGTTGTCTCCAAAGAGTTAAAGTACTTGGGGAGAACCACTTCGGTGTTTTGTGTGATACACACTTATGGTGCTTCAAAAGTTTGTCAGCAATTTGGACCAGACGGGGTGGCCGAATGAGTTAGAGCGTCTGTCTCCCATGCTGGTAGATCATCGGGATCGTGGGTTCGAACCCTGGTCGAGTCAAACCAATGACTTTAAAATTGATACTTGTTGCTTCCTAGCCAGACGCTCGGCATTATTAGGATAGGGCAAGGACTGGTGTGCTCAGTGTCAGGATAATGTGACTGAGTGGGATATCAGTTCATGGTACCAGTGGCCTGGTTTCCCATTGGGACAGCACTATAAAGTCGCTAGGAATGCGTACTGTCACAAATCGGTGCCCGTCCTGATATGACCTTAGATGTTGCTAGGACTTAAAACAACAACAAACAGCAATTTGAGAACATGCCTGGGGTTTTTTAAACAGCATTGTGGTTTCATTTTTGTATTATTTGCTCTACTTTTCAATCACAATAAAAATAATTACATTCAAAACGGGAAAAGGAGTCATAAATCTAATGCTATAACGAAGATAAAAGATAATAGGTTATGGCTTGAGATGGGAATGGACGAGAAGTAGAGCGGGGGAGGGGAGGGGCGAGGGAGAGGGGGGAAATCAGAGATCAGAGAGAGAGAGAGAGAGAGAGAGAGAGATTGGAAAAGGGGGGGTGCGTGGAATGAAGGCAGTGAGGGGAGTGAATTGGAAGGAGTGGAGTGAGGGGAATGAGGGCAGTGAGAGTGGTGAGGGCAGTGAGGAATCTGAGGGGAGTGAGGGTGGTGAGGGCAGTGAGGGGAGTGATAAGAGTGATGGAGTGAGGAGAGTGAGGGGAGTGAGGGGAGTGATACTAGTGAGTGATAAGAGTGAGGGAGTGAGGAGAGTGAGGGGAGTGATGGGAGTGATAAGAGTGATGGAGTGAGGAGAGTGAGGGGAGTGATACTAGTGCGTGATAAGAGTGAGGGAGTGAGGAGAGTGAGGGGAGTGAGTGGAGTGATGAGAGTGAAGGAGTGGGGAGAGTGAGGGGATTGATACTAGTGAGTGATAAGAGTGAGGGAGTGAGGAGAGTGAGGGGAGTGAGTGGAGTGATGAGAGTGAAGGAGTGAGGAGAGTGAGGGGAGTGAGTGGGGTGATAAGAGTGAAGAGAGTGAGGGGAGTGATAATAGTGAGTGATAAGAGTGAAGGAGTGAGGAGAGTGAGGGGAGTGAGTGGAGTGATAAGAGTGAGGGAGTGAGGAGAGTGAGTGGAGTGATAAGAGTGAGGGAGTGAGGAGAGTGAGGGGAGTGATAAGAGTGAGTGATAAGAGTGAAGGAGTGAGGAGAGTGAGGGGAGTGAGGGGAGTGATAAGAGTGAGGGAGTGAGGGGAGTGAGTGGAGTGATAAGAGTGAGGGAGTGAGGGGAGTGAGTGGAGTGATATGAGTGAGGGAGTGAGGAGAGTGAGTGGAGTCATATAGAGGGATATCTAAACACGACCAGCTGGCCATTGGAAGTATCCCGCGGTTATCTCTGAAGTAGGACCCCCCCCCCCCCCCCCCGCTCCCTCCCCCCCCCCCCTCCCACACTGTCTCAGGGATGTGCGCGTTACCACGGTAACCTGACCGGCAGACTGTGCCTCGTTCCGGAGCGTGCCTGCCCGCCCCCGTGGCTACCTACCCACCCCCGGGGATGTTCCCTAATCCTGCATCACCCGCTCCACCCACTGCTGTGCACGGCATGTCCATCATCTCTCCATGTGCCAGCCGCCAGCCGCCAGCTCAGTGATTCAACCGTCTTGAATGCCATGCAACCCTCCCCATAAAAAAAATAAGTTTAACCTAGCACTCACCTTCACACACAATATCCATTTGTTGTAAATGTTTATTGCCAACCCTTCAAAGCTTCCCCCATTATTATTTTTTAATAAATGGCGTTGAGTCCAATATATATTATGTCTGCGTGGTGCATAAGGTATTACACTATTATACAAATAGAACTACGTGGAAGGATCACGTGATATTGTGATTATTATATTCAGCCCAATGGTTGCTATTTGTGGTATTCGATGGCGCGGATCTGCGAGTTGTGCAGGATTGATCCTGACGTTGGCGCCACTTATGACAGCTTTTATAACCGACTCATCACTTGTCCTAGAACAATTGTTGGTTATCCATCGCTACCGCCCACTGCCTGCATTAAGGATCTTAGTGCAGTGACGGACTATGATCAATCCCTACTATAACCTGTACACTCTGACACAGAATGTAGGACATCGAAACCTGTCGAAAAGTGGGCTGTGGGTTAGAGTGACGAGGCAGTCTAATAAAGGCAGCAGTTCGTGATGAGGTCTCGGACCTAGGTGGATCTAAGGGTCACGTCGACGGAGGAACGGAATCGCAACACGGGGGAACAAACTGAAGAATGGAGTCGGAACAACGGTCTCCAAGCTCTAACCCCCAGGAACAAGATGATCCGGGAACAGGAGGCCGGACGAAATCGTGGGTGGAGGACAAGCAGAGGATCCAAGATGGCGGCGTGGTCAAACCAGCCACCCCCCGGAGCCAAAGCAGGACACCGGCGCACCGGGGGCGGTCACTCCACTCTCAGGACACCAGATCGAGATGTCCATCCAGGGGCAGGAAGTGGCGTGGACGATTTAGATGCAGTAACAGTTACCCAGAAGTCAGTGGTCCGTGAAGCGCCACGCTTCGGTGAGCGTAGAGGGGCATCAGTTCAGTGGTGTTTGGAAAGCTTTTCTGGGACCTATTGACTTTATCTGGAACCTCTCTCGGCATGGTAACTTCAAGTAGCACTGGGAAGGTGGCTGACCAGGGCCCGTATGCACCAATCGGGGTTAGGCTTAGCCAGAGTTAAGGCACTAGACGCGGATAGCTACCTCAGGGTAGCAGGGGGTTTGAGAACGGTGTGAATCGGTATGCACCAATGTTTTAGCCGCTGCGGATAGCTAACCGTGAGTTTATTTATACATTTGGGAATTCCCTCTGCGTTTGTACCCATATATTAGGCTCAAATATATTAAATGCTATCATATTTAACAGAATTACATATGCAATAAGTGAAATTTTATCAATTTAACCCTAAATTCGAAGCATTATTAAGGCTACCGTCGCATTGGCGGCGATATTAATAGTTATATTTTTGAATCGACGAAAGTAAAGTAAACAAATCGCCGCCGCCGCCGCCAGTATGGAAAGCGACGTCGATGCGGCGGCGGTGGCGATTTGTTTACTTTACGTTTGTCTATTCGAAAATATAACTATTAATATCGCCGCCAATGCGGCGGTAGCCTTAATAACGCTTCGAATTTAGGGTTAAATTGATTAAATTTCACTTATTGCCTATGTAATTCTGTTAAATATGATCGCATTCAATAGATTGAGAGCCACATACACACACTGACCGCCCCGGCTATCAGTTAAACGTGATTTGAAAGTGGGGTAGCTTAGCCGAGGCTAGGGTCGGCGGTTAGCGCTGGCACTGATTGGTGCATACAGATTTTTCACATTTAGCCATGTGGAGCTAGCCTAGCCGCGGTTAAGGCCCTAACTCTGACTGGTGCATACGGCCCCAGGGGCCATATGCACAAACGGTGTTTGCCTCACCTGGTGTTAAAAGCTAATGCCAGGGTAGTTATCACCATGGTGGCGAAGTAGGTCAAGCTGTATTCAGGGGCGTGAAAAGTGGTCAGAGTAGCTATCCTTCCAGTTATTTTGAGATTGAGGAATCCCCTCTAACTGGTACCAGCATGCACTGATATAAGCCTGTTAGATCTGCTGGAACAGCATACACTAACTGGTACCCATGAGTACTGTTATCAGCAAGTCATATCCACTAGTACAGTTTTACACTAACTGGTACCCATTATATTATTATATTATTATATTGCATGCATGCATCCATCCATGTTTGTGCCAAATTGTTCTGTATTCCTATTCATTTTGAATAAAAGCTGGGTCCTCAAATCTTTTGAATCTATCAACTAGATATTTATTGCTTTGAATTCGTTCCTTTTTTCGTTATTCTAAAACGTTGGAAATAATCAAAATTTGAGGAAATTTATTTTGAAACTATGTCTCATTTTTGCATACCTGTTTTCTATCTATTTACCAATTTTCATGACGATTGGATGACGATGAGATGCATTCTTAGGATGCACAGTAGTTGATCTTTTTTTTATCTTCATTGTCAACCCACAATCTACAGCTAACCATGCCGAGGTAGCGCTAACCCTGCTATGGAACGAGGTTAGCTTAGCCTAGGTTACTATCGGGAGGTTACTGCTAGCAGTGCTTCTCGAATACTGTTTTTCCACCGCTAACCGGGCGATTCTCGCCGAACCGCGGTTTGGAGAGCTAACACTGCATCATGCATACGGCCCCACTGGTGTATGCAGTGCACACAAAGGCCAGCAGCAGTACACGGTTGAACCATCGCCCTGTTCAGACATGCGCGTTGAGAAGGCAATGACTGCTGGCCACGGCTCTAACAGCGGATTGGGGCAGAGGTTGGAGAGGAACTGGGAGGAGCCGGCCACACAGGGGAAGTGGTTTGAGGCATTGTTGTGGTAAATGTGACTGCACCAGTGGAAATGGTTTGGGGCATTATTGTGGGAAATGTGGCTGCATCATGAGAAGTGGTTTGGGGCATTGTTGTGGTAAATGTGACTGCACCTCTGGAAGTGGTTTTGGGCATTGTTGTGGTAAATATGGCTGCACGATGAGAAGTGGTTTGGGGCATTGTTGTGGTAAATGTGACTGCACCAGTGGAAGTGGTTTGGGGCATTGCTTTGGTAAATGTAACTGCACCAACAGAAGTGGTTTGGGGCATTGTTGTGGTAAATGTGACTGCACCAGGAGAAGTGGTTTTGGGCATTGTTGTGGTAAATGTGACTGCACCAGGAGAAGTGGTGTTGGGCATTGTTGTGGCAAATGTGACTGCACCAGTGGAAGTGGTTTGGGGCATTGCTATGGTAAATGTAACTGCAACAATGGAAGTGGTTTGGGGCATTGTTGTGGTAAATGTGACTGGACCAGGAGAAGTGGTTTGGGACATTGTTGTGGTAAATGTGACTGCACCAGGAGAAGTGGTTTGGGACATTGTTGTGGCAAATGTGACTGCACCAGGAGAAGTGGTTTGGGACATTGTTGTGGCAAATGTGACTGCACCGGGAGAAGTGGTTTTGGGCATTGCTGTGGCAAATGTGACTGCACCAGAAGTGGTTTGGGAGATTGTTGTGGCAAATATGACTGCACCAGGAGAAGTGGTTTTGGGTATTTTTGTGGCAAATGTGACTGGACCAGGAGAAGTGGTTTGGGACATTGTTGTGGCAAATGTGACTGCACCAGGAGAAGTGTTTTTGGGCATTGGTGTGGTAAATGTGACTGCACCAGGAGAAGTGGTTTGGGACATTGTTGTGGTAAATGTGATTGCACCAGTGGAAGTGGTTTGGGACATTGTTGTGGTAAATGTGACTGCACCAGGAGAAGTGGTTTGGGACATTGTTGTGGTAAATGTGACTGGACCAGGAGAAGAGGTTTGGGACATTGTTGTGGTAAATGTGACTGTGCCAGGAGAAGTGGTTTGGAACATTGTTGTGGCAAATGTGACTGCACCAGGAGAAGTGGTTTGGGGCATTGGTGTGGTAAATGTGACTGCACCAGTCATTGTCGTTCCTTTAAATTTAATATCACGTCTGGAGAAGCTACATGCGGGTTCGGACCTATTAGCTGGGTTGGGTAGGTTTGTGGCATGGCGGGTATTTTGGATGTTGACACCTATTTCCTCTGTGGTTAGTATTGCCTCCGGTTGCTTGTAAGTCCACTTCTTACCGCGTGTACGGACGTGGGGAAGGCCGGTGTACACACGTCAGCTGTCTGGTGCCGGGGGTAGCCTCAGTCAAAACACTTATTCACCAACATCAATCCTCCCCGCCAGGGGGAGCTACGCCAGAAGTATATCTGACACATGTTCGTTCTGGATGCCACAGTCCACAGTGCATGCCAAAGTTAATATTGCATGTTTGCACTTCTAGTATCTCCAAAGTTAGCCATTTAAGATAACGATTATTTGAAACTAAAGTAAGGTAGACCATAATGATCAACGTAATAGTAATAATATACATTTATCTTCTTTTTCTTAAAGACAAAAACTGGTTCTGAATCGCAGTGTACAGACTGCGAAATGCCAGCAGATTACCATGACCCATGACCAGGGAGGATGTTCTGAGACGTTGTTAACTGCCAGCACAGCCCGGTCCATGTACAAAGGTTCTGTTGGCCCTTGTGGTAGTGTCGTCCTGGTAGGTCACTAACTACACCATCGGTGTTGAACGTATTATTGAGACCAGTTCTCGTATCGATGGAATGTAAATCAAGTCATTTTGATTTAGCCTCACTTTGATTGACTATATATAATACATTACTATATATAGTGCCGATTGATTTCCTGACTAATTCATGGTGACCTCACCATGCCGGCACACCATGTCAGCAACGAAAGCAATATTAACAGTAAGAAGTGAGTAACATTTGATTTTCCTCTTGAAATTAACATGTGGCAAAAGATGGTTAAATTTATGTCAAAAGACATGTAAGAACAGACAAGCGGTGATACAATTTAGCTGTCCACAGAAACTGCCAAATGTGTTCATGCTTTATATTAATGAAGAGATCTCGCTTGTTATTTACACAATCAAATAAAATGTGCTTGAATATAGTGTAGAATATGTTTTGATATGGTATGTGTTCATCATCACTAGCAGGCAGTTATCTACTTAGTACTAAATAGTAGACCCTTTCCCACACAGCATACACCGTAAGTTCTCACCCATATCAGTTCTTGCCAATACCACCAGAGGGCGATTTGTGATGGAATTTATCAATAAGGACTTGAATATTTTTAGTATGACTTCATGCTTTGGGAAGTGATATTGATTGTCTGACTTTCCAAATAATAATACATAATAAAACGGTAGGATGGATCCACATTCAGCCTGATGGAGCTAAGGGGAGGCTGAGCCTGACACTGTTACCCCAGGGTGGGGCCGTGTTGCTTGGTTTTACACCTCATCTGGATGCCGTCAGGTGTAGGTGGTGTGATCACCAGGTGAGCCTCACTCCAGCAGTGACCGTGCAACCAGTCAGGGCTGTGGTTGGCGCAACCAGCGCTGCTTCCGCTACTGTCACAACTGGCGGCCTCACCCAAAATACGTGTTTAAACCTACATCATTATATAAACCTCATATGTATGTTCACTTATACACTTCTACATTTATACATTACGCATTTATACACGTACGTATTTATACATTTATATATGTATCAATTCAAAGATGCATACACATTTAGACATTCATAGTTATTTATATATACATTCATACATTATGTATTCATACATTTATACATTCATACATTTATGCATGATTTTATACACCTATATTATGCATTTATTCATTTATACATTCAGAGTCATACATTTGCGTATAAATTATGCTAAATATATAGTATACTGCATACCCTAGTACATGTACTTAATTCAGGACCCAGTTCATGCACCGAAATTGAAGTCATTGCATCCTTGGGTGGGGTCATTGATTAAGGTCATGTGTTCAGGTCATCACACGTCAGGTTAAACCCAGGTAGTGCTGTCAATGGAGCAATAATCACGAGTCGGCTCAGAACCCTTCACTGCTGGTAGCATTGGTGCCTCAGCCTAATTTACCGTAGCATATCTTAGCATAGCCGAGCTTACCGTAGCTTTCCTTAGCTTAGCATAGCTTAGGATTGCTCCTCTGCTAAAATGAGTATATGGTTTAGGCAACAGATCTAATTCCTGAATCACCGAAGACACAAAACATCGTTTACTAATATAAAGCGTGTTCCCATTTTCTCGTTTCCATCATTGTGAAAGGAGAGTACAGAAGCAGTTGTAATGTCTGTTGACGTCTGCTCCACGGCCTGTCATTCGGACAGTAAACACTGCCAGACTGTCATTGGATCTGAGATTTACTCAAACAAGCTGCAACCAGGTTCAATGCACTAAAGCCTTGCCACCGTCCAGGAAGACGTGGAAGAGCTGCGTATTCGCAGAAAATCAATATGAGTGTCGCTTCTTGTAAAGTTAGTCAAATTCATGGGTGAAACACCCGCGAGCCTCCCCTGCCGTAGCTTTCCTTAGCTTAGCATAGCTTAGGATTGCTCCTCTGCTAAAATGAGTATATGGTTTAGGCAACAGATCTAATTCATGAATCACCGAAGACACAAAACATCGTTTACTAATATAAAGCGTGTTCCCATTTTCTCGTTTCCATCATTGTGAAAGGAGAGTACAGAAGCAGTTGTAATGTCTGTTGACGTCTGCTCCACGGCCTGTCATTCGGACAGTAAACACCGCCAGACTGTCATTGGATCTGAGATTTACTCAAACAAGCTGCAACCAGGTTCAATGCACTAAAGCCTTGCCACCGTCCAGGAAGACGTGGAAGAGCTGCGTATTCGCAGAAAATCAATATGAGTGTCGCTTCTTGTAAAGTTAGTCAAATTCATAGGTGAAACACCCGCGAGCCTCCCCTGCCCCCCCCCCCCCCCACGATGTGTATGCTATGGACGTCAGATTTATCCGCATCTGAGGACGCAAATCAAGCGGCAAGGCGATAAGGCCGGGCACCAACGCCGCTCTCTGCTCTGTTGACAAGGGTTGCTTTTTTTCCCTATGACCTGAATTTTAAAAGAAATTACCAAAAGTGTCGAGCAATGATGTATTCACGGGACAGATTCGTATATTTCTTCTTTAAGGAAACTCGCCAGAATCCACAGCATTGCCATTTTTTTATTGTGTTGATTTTTGTTCATGAGGTAAAGACAATAAGTGCATGTACCATGCATACGCAGCCCAGTTTCTGTGATCACTCCAATTAACTTGGCTTATTTGTGGGCTGTGCAAAAGAAAGGTCTGGTCAATGTTGATTAAATTCATTATGTAATGGATGGTTTCCCACCTTGTCAGAAAATCACGTGCCTACAGCTCAATTAATAGTATTATTTGACCTAATAAATGATTTCAGAAGTCAGCATTAAAATACCAATATAATAACACGTTCCAGAACGGGTCAGGTCAACTAAGTTAATGTTCGCAAAATTGACATTCTCTGCAGTTCGTGTCTTTAATTCTAGATCTGGCTATATCTAAATTTAGTGGTAGATATGCCTACGGTTACTAACTTAGATACTATAGTGGTTATCGAAGTTGATATTTCTGACCAAGAAGTCATGACAACATAACACGCTGACCGCCACTTTCTTATTTTATTCGCATGAACTGTTCAATAACCATGACATTTTCTATGTTATCCATAATGTGGGTTGGAAAGACTGCGCTGATCGTCATGCCACCTGGTGGTTCCTCCAGAACTAAAAGAAGACCTCCCCCACCCTTGCTGTCTACCGGCCTCCCCACCAACCACCACACTCCAAGCAGCTCGCTCACTAGCATACCGGACCAGATTGCGCATGGTCGGGATAGGACTGCAGAGTCGACGTTCTCCACCCACCACCCTACAATCAGAGGACCACAGATCCCACAGGGTTGAGTGTCAATGAACTCTAGACCGGTCGGAAAGCCACCGTACACCACTCTCTCGGTCTGAGCAAGGTCCATGAAATTAACTATGTATATATATGTGTGCTGTATAAGCATTATACGATTATAATTATCCATAAACTGATTATCCTCTTAGTGTGCCCCTGCTGCACCATGTTCTGACACTTCTCAACTACTGACACTTAACAACTCAATCGGACTGGTCAGGCTCCCCTCCTTGCCTGGTGATGCCACCTGGCCTATTCAGCTTAAACAAATTTGTTTATCGGCAGAGGGCACTTACGTCTTGCCAGAGAATACAGTTTTCCATCCCACTACCTTGTTTGCCTTTCCTTGTTTCTTGTAGGAAATAACTATATATATATATAGTATAGTTATACAAATCTTACCTGGGTATAGATGATGGATAACTTTTGTTTTCCTGAGGTATAAGCCTCGGATAGACGTGGGCTAGGGAGAAGGAAGCAACATCCGGGTTCAGCAATCTTTACCTACTTATTCAGGATAAAAATGACCTCAAACAATGGACACTATGATGTTTTCGTTTTGGTACAAGAATGGAATAGACGTGGTAGGGTGTGGTGGGGGGGCCCTAGCCCACGTCTATCCGAGGCTTATACCTCGGGAAAACAAAAGTTATCCATCATCTATACCCAGGTAAGATTCGTATAACTATACTATTTTACCTCAGTACTCAGCCTCTGGCTAGCCTCAGGCTAGGGAGACTTTTACGTAATTCATTTTGATCTTTAATTGACATCATCATTATAAACAATCAGTCATCAGACATTAGTAAACAGATATAAAAACTTTTTTCCCCACCTATTCTGTTAATCAGTGAGCAAGATTGTGGCAAGGCCCCTTGACTTTCTAGTCGTTTGTTGTAACGTTTTGCAAACGATCTAGCAGTCATCCAGCCTGCATGTGCAAGGATTCTCTTGATGGAGATTCCTAGCAGTCATGCTTTGGAGACCATGGCTCCCCTTGTTGAATGGGAAGTGTAGCGTCCCGTATCCATGCCTGCTGCTTTTAGGACTCTAGTGGTCCATCTTGCAAAAGTGTCTCTTGAAATTGCTTTGTGTGGCTTGAAAAAGCTCACCAAAAGCTGTCTGGAATTCCTAATAGTTAGTCTTGGAAAAATAAGCCTGTATGGCTGAAAAAACACACAATTTCCTGTCGTCCGGGAAATAATCAACTTGGACCGTGGATAACGGGTCCCCTAAGCGGTTTGACTTCAACAATTGTTTTAAGTCGAACGTTGCCTGCTTTTTATCAATCTCAAGTCCATCCAGTGACAATGCTATAATAGTTTGTCCTCTATGACCTGTTACTAATAGTAACCGTACTGCCAACTTAAATCCTAGCTGTTTAACATATGAATGAGAATTGTTAGGCCAAGTCTCAAAACTTAAACCCTACTGAAACATCCCAAACCCGACTAAATTTGGGCTTTGGAGTATTCCTTCCATAAACGGACCGTAAAAACCAGCGTATAAACTTTACCTTGCCTGTCCGTCCGCTCGTGGTAGGATCACTGAAAGTGCAAATCTTGCTGCCTTAATGGCTCCAAACCCTAATCCTTCATCTTCTAACATTCTTAGAAACCTTACTATGTGAGCTATAGTAGGGTTTACAGGTTTAACCTGTTTTAATCAAGCAATGCACACAATTTCTTAAAATAGCTATCATACAGTCTCACCGTTCCTTTCCTCCAAGCATGGGACATCAGTCTCGGTTTTGTAAATTTATCCATCCAAATTCTTCGAAATGTTTATTCAGAAAAGGAATGCTAGGAGGGGTGCTGTGGACACATCCCCGTGAACGGTCAATGGACCTTGGTGGGACAGGTTCCTGCATTTTTGGGGGAATCTTAGGCAGTCCATTGCTTGCAATGTCACCACTGCTAACCAAGGCTGTGTTTCCCACTCGGGCATGATCAGAAATGCGTGCCGATCCATTCTGATCTTCCTGGCCAATCGGCTGATAATGCTGAATGGTGGGAAACAATAATAGAATTAATTGTTTCCCCAATCCCCGACAAAGCATCCACTCGCCAAGCATCAGGCTCTGGATGCCAAGAAAAAATATGTAACTAAGGTACAGTTATTTCTTGATGCAAAGAAGTCAACCTCTGGTCGACCCCATTTTTGACAAATCTTTTTTTAAATGTTATTACTCAATGACCATTCTAAATGGTCACGGAAATCCCTACTTTTGCTATCTGGAAAAGTATTCTGACTACCTGGGATATGTGCTACCGTTAGCCCCACATTGTGGTCTTGCGGCCAATTCCAAATTAGTTTGGCTATTTTATTACCTGGTTTAGACCTTGTCCATCCCATGTTACGAATATACGCCATTGCCGTAGTATTGTCTGTGAGAATTCTAACATGAAATTTTGGTATTCGGATTAAAATACATAATCCCAAATAAACCGCTCTCAACTCTAAGACATTAATATGATCAGAAATTGACAACGACACAGTCATATGTTTAGTGTCCCGAAGGAAAACTAAACATTTCAGTACATCAGTTGGTTCAAAATCCGACTTTTCCTTATGGATATAAAATCCAAGTTTAGTAAACGTTTCATACAGGTCGTTAACTGCATTTGTACAGTCCAGACTTGATTGTGCCATAATAAATGAGTCATCAATATAAATTGAAACATAGCATATCCTTTTCTCGCCCTAAGCGAAAAAATTTGGTTTGAGTAGTTTGGTAAACAAACCGAGGGGCAAAATCCAACCCAATAGGCATACAGGTGAACTAAAAAAATCCCAAAGAAATCTTAGGTATTTCCGATCCTGTTTGCAAATCAGAATCGTGTAGTATGCATCTCGTAGATCCACACTAGCCAGCCAATATCTCTTTGCCTTTTCTAAAGAAAACATTTTTTAAATGTTTAAATTCCAGCATCTTGTTTAACTTTGTTATATTCTAGAATCATCCGAACCTCACCATTAGGTTTCGGGTGGGAAAAAATATTAGAAATAATTTCCCCGGTTGTATGTTCACCTTTTTTAATAATTCCTTTGTCACAAATTTGTGCCACCTGGTTAGCCAGTGCCTCTCGTTCAGTGAGATTGAATTGATAAGGGAAAGGAGTAAACTCCTGTACTGGTATGTGCACAAAAGGAAGACACACACCTTCAACCATATGTAACATCATTCATGTAAGCAATTTGTAATGTTTCCAGCCTCAAAAATGCTTACAGGTGTTTGCGTTGCTTGCAAAACCACAGGTGGTAGCGTAGCTTTCGAGGTTTGCGTAGCAAACTCTACTTGTTCCCTGGCCTAGGGAATGGCTAGTTGGAATTTACTCGCGCTTGAACAGTCGGTTCCCGTCATTCCAGCCGAACGACTGGGGTTGACCCCATCCCCTGGGCTGCAGCCCATAGGTTGGACCGGAACGTCCACCCCTGGCGGCCCGGCGGTTTCGAAAATCTGCTCTAGATTGTTAAACCGGGCGCTTGCATCGACCTTCTTGCATCGATATGCTTCCCACTCTTGGTGGCGATCTCGACCTCTTTAAAGAGGTATTGCAACTGTCCACCACACATTTTAGTTTGTCAAGTGGCTTCCCTTTAATTTGCCTCGGTGGAAGGAAAAGAGTATACTCTTTGCCATCATTGTCAACCACCTTTTTTGACCTGGAAACTTCTTCGGGTGCATCCGTACAGACAACAGGATTAATTTCCAACAAGAATCTATAAAAGAAACCGAGGAAAAATCCGAGGAAAAATCCAATCGTGATGTGGCTTCAGCCAACCTCGCTCTCTGCTCGGAAGGCGGGTTAAACATGATGTAGCTTCAGCCAACATCGCTCTCCGTTTGTCAACGATCGGCATAAACGTGATGTGGCTTCAGCCAACATCGATCTCCGTTCGGCAACGGGCGCTTAAACGTGATGTGGCTTCAGCCAACATCGCTCTCCGTTCGGGAATGGGCGACATAACGTGATGTGGCTGCAGCCATCATCACTCACCGCTCAGCCAAGGTGGGTTAAAACGTGATGAGGCTTAAGCCAACATCGCTCTCCGTTTGGCAACGGGCGGCATAACCGTGATGTGGCTCCTGCCATCATCACTCTCCATTGGGCAACGGGCGGCTTAAACGTGATGTGACTTCAGCCATCATCGCTCTCCATTCGGCCACGGGCGGCTATTACTGGTGTTGGAGAACGTATTTACACCGTTCCAACACAGGCATGTAAGCTAATGTGTAATGTCATAGGGTAACGGTATGGAAATCAAAACCAAACAAGGGGTAGGGACCAGTATATCGGTACCCTCCCACACTCTCTGTTCCTTACACTTCTCCCTTCTGCGGCTACTGCACCAGCAAGTTGGAGAAAATGCTATGAAACTCGGAGGTATGCCCAAAAACTTTCGGGAATTCATAAAAGAAACCCAGGATTAATTTCCAATGTGAATCCATAAAAGAAACTGAGGAACAATCCAAACGTGATGAGGCTCCAGCCAACATCACTCTCCATTCGGCAATGGATGGCTTGTTGAAAAAATCTTACCTGTGATGTGGCAAGCACCAACATTGACATAAACAACATTCTAACGACGCACCCCAACATTCTAACGACGCATCTGTTTCTTCCGAAATAACATTTGCCGTGCAAAATTGACTTTTGTACACGCTAACGCTAGCGATTTAACGTGCGCTTTCCTATGTACACTAGCAGGGGCATAGGCAATCATAATTCCGATAAAGACTGCAAACAGCCTTATCATTGGCCTCTTTAATTAACCAAATGGGTCGCCTTATGTCAAACCTTGCTCATTTAAGGTGAGCTCGAGCATAACCGAGAATCCGGTTAAAAAAACCCTTACGGGCCTCGCTCCAAACATAACCGAGAATTCGGTTCCATAACCCCTTACGGGTCTCGCTCCAAAGCCAACCGTCAACAACGCTATAGCACATATTTAATTCATAAAATATTATCGTTTAAATCGTAAAACGCCAAAATATGGACAATTAATTTGATTTAATAACTTGCAAGAAACCTATCTACACAAGAAATATGTATCCTCCTGTATTATTGGGTTGTAAACTCATAACAATGCTAAAGAATAGCGATAATCGAGTCGAATCAACAAATAAATTGTGTGAATGTCAAATGGTGAATGTCAAATCTAGCATACTGGAAAATTCAACGGTTTAACGCCAATAATTCCGTTAATATTGTAGTAGTCTGAACATGAGCTCTACTATCACGCGGTAGCAGCGGAGACTACGACGCCATCAGCGCAGTACCACTACACTGCGCTAGATGGCGGCACGGGTCACCACCGGTCAGACCCTAGCCGGGCTGACCTTTACTGCGTGTGGTTGACCCACCCACCCACACACACCTATAGAGTCGATGTGGGATCTGGCGAGTCAGGGGGCGGGTCAGACAACTACTGACGCCGTGAAGAGCAGATGGTTCAATAAACCAAGGGTGAAGCGTACACTTAATTGAATCTTGGTGTTCTTCCGTGAGTGTGAGAGAGTCGGAGGGCCGTGGGCCATTACATTGGTGCCGTGAGCCAGCTCACTTTCTGCGTAAGGGGTGAGTATTGGACCTGGGCCATGGACTCCGAAGGTAAGGTCTCTTCGTAATATTTTATTATGGAAGGGGCGACGGCGGGTCAACTGCGCAGTGGGCGCCAGTACCAAACTGATCGTACAGGGCGTCCCGGCGAGGTAGGACTGCCGGTGGGCGCGGACGCTTCTGTGGTGAGTGAACTGCACCGCGCTCATGTTACACCTGTGGTAAATGTTGATGTTAAGACGTCCATTATGAGTGCAGGTGCCGGCGTCATAGGGGACGGCCGCCAGGGGTCAGTGCGAGGGGGGGGTGTAGCCACTCCCGCACAGGTGCCGGGGCGGTCGCCTGTGGGTGCTGAAGGCGTTGATGATTATTGGGCGCAGTTAGCGCGGCTGAGTGGCACTCCGCCGCCGGGCATTCCGCCGTTGTTGACACCGGCGGCAATGCAAGGTGGTGGGGGTGGTACGCAGTTGAGCACGCGTTCTGATAGCGGTGGCGCAGCGTTGAGTAATGTTGCGCCATCGACTGCAGCGCGAAATGTTCTCTCAGTTGATGATAATGATACTGTTGGGGGCATTGCGGGGAGTGCGGTGAAGGAGGGCTTCGCTCTTGATGTTATGCGGTCTCTGTCGATCAATACTGATTCGGGGGCGGGTGTACATGAGGGTAGTAGTTCGATCGGGTATCGCGATGACTTAGGTCTGGGCGTACGCGGGAGTTCTATGCGCGAGGTGCCGCTGGAGTATTCGCCGTGGGGGAGTTCAGCTGTCCGTTCTTTGGGGATGGGAGCTGGACGCAGTGATCCCCGAATTCCCTGTCGTAGGGAGGTTTTCCCGTCTTTGGAGACAGGGCTCGTAGCCGATGACTCGTTGACATTTGGGTCGGAGCATGATTCGGTTATGGGTCGTACGGTTTCGGGATCGCAGTCGGAGGTGGAGCGTCAGGATGTGATGCGTGTCCGCCGTCTGCGAGCTTGGAAGCGGGTCCAGTTTGAACGGATGGCGGAGGAGAGGAGGGCGTTGGATGAGATGAGGGTTTTCAATGCTGAATCCTTCGCGCGCGGTTTGGCGGATCTAACCGCGGCACGGCGCGTCGCCGCGGAGGAGGTGAATGCTAACCGTTTGCTGGTTGAGGAGCAGGAGGCTGCTTTCATGCAGCAGACGGTGGATTTATCCAGGCGTGGGGCGCTGAATGTTCAGTTGCAGGGGGATAATCAGAGATGTGAACAGTTGCTAGCTGCTGAGAGGGCTGGGCTGGATTCTGCTCTGGAGATCCTTGCAGGTGAGCGCGCAGATTTTCAGGCTGAAAGACAGGCGTTTGAGCGCGGTTTGGGGCTTGGGGATAGTGGTGCGAGGGTTACTGAGTCTTGAGTTCCGAGTCTACGCGGTTGGATAACTGCGAGACGCAGTATCCAGTGCATAGTGCAATCCCGGCTTCCGCGGGTAGCTCGCAGCATTCACCGGCGCCTTCTAAGGGGGGCGGCGGGGGAGGTGGGGGTCCTAGGGAGCCGGAGCCCTCCTTTGAAGATAGTAGCTCTAAGGGGGGGGGGGGGCGGCTGGGCAAGTTCAACGGGGGGTTGTTCAGGATTCCGTATACGTGGGTAAGACTCATGAGGAGGTACGGAAGGAGAGGGGGGTGACGCAGTTCCTATTGCGTCATTACCTGGGCTGCCGGTGGGTCGCCAGTACTCAGTGGAAGAGATGTGGTTGTTCCGGAATCATCCTGCAATAATGGATGTGATTCGGCAGCCTGCTTCGATTGGGGGTGGGGCTGGTTGGGAGTCGTGTAATCGGGATACGTTGGAACTGGATGAGAATGTTCTGAGGTATCCCGTGGCAGGTTCTGCGCATATTCCAACATTGCGTCCTAAGCCATTTACAGGTATTAAACAGGAGGTGAATACTTGGTGGCGGGATTTTACGTTGGATATGCAGTCTAACATGTGGGATGAGAGGGTAGCTCTTATTCAGCTGTTGCCTCTGTTGAGGAATGGGCCGGCGCAGAACTGTGTGGACGCGTGGAGGCGTCATGGGTTGACGACGATGAGGGAATTGCTTCCTATCATCTCGTATAAGATTCGTCCAGTGGACCCCATGGCGCGTTGGTACCAGTGGAAGAAACGCGTCCAAACTGCCCGTGATGGATCGTACCGCGTGTACGGTCTACAGCTGCAGGTTGATGGGCGGGAGGCTGCTAGAGATACTGGGATGAGTGAGCATGCGATCGAGACTAAGATAGTCGAGCGTTTCGTGTGCTCACTCATGGATCCGGGGGAGCAGCGAGCCGCCTATGACCGGTGGCGGCCGGGCAAGTCGTCTCTGGAGGAGATGTTTGAGGTGGTCGACGATTACTGCGCCAAGGCACTGCGTGCTGGGCGGTCGACTGCGGTAGAGGCTATTCGACTCTCAGATGAGTCGGATAGTGAGTTCGAGGTTGAGGTGGCTGCGTATAACGCGCCACGTGATCCTCGGCGTAATGGCGGCGGTAGTTTCTCTCGGGGAGGTTCTGGGGGGAGCTATCGTGCTGGTAATTCCTATCGGGGTTCGTCTGGGGGTGGCTATCGGGATGGTGGCAATTTCAGGGCGAGCTCTGGGGGGGGGTTATCAATCGCCACCTATCACTAAAGCGATGGTCCAGGGGTGGATGCATGATGTGATGGGGGAGCAGAAATCTGCAGCGCAGGTAGCAACAGGTGGGCCTAGCTCATCTGGGTTATCTGCGCGCAGGCGCATAGGTAAGAGAGATACGCGTGCTCGTGATCACGCATGTGGTCGTTGCTTTGCTTTCGGTCATTGGCCTATACAATGTACTGGAGTAAAACGTACTCTCGAGGAGGCTGTAATAGCAGGTGATCGCGAGGATAGGGACAACTCGGGTGTTGATCGGGCGAGGTTGGCGCGTCTCCGTAAAGACAGGGACGTTAAGGCTAAGCCTAATTTAAACGCCTAATTTAAACGCTTAGGCCCAACCCAATTGGCAAGCCCGGATACCGCCAAAGCGGATGCGGTGTTGACTATCAAGGAAGCCGGTGTGCAGTCTGATGCTAGCGCGGGACCGCCGGTGATCGCCCCTGGTGATTCGATCCCAGTGGAGTCGGTATTGTGGGATGGCATGGAGCAGATAGCGCGTTGCGTTTCTGCTTTGGCTCCCGCGCCTTTGGATGACTGTATGCAATTTATAATACAGCGTCAGGGGTGCGACCTGTCTCACCCTTGTGGTAAACGCTTATTCGTGGATTCCACTTTCTGGACTCTGGACGGAAAACGGTGGTAACAATAACATTAAAATAAACTACAGTTTGTTTGTTGTTGCTTTACATCCTAGCAACATCTAAGGTCATATTAGGACGGAGATAAACTACAAGTTAGGCAATTACATGGGATATTATCAATGATACGATTGCCTATAACGATAATAACGTGTGCCAAACAAAATGAGGTTTTTTTACCATACCGAGCTGGAATTAGAGGCACAATAGGGCCTAGATTAGTCCGAACAGAAACTGTAAGTTAATCTTTAAGTTAGACATACATATCAATTCATAAAAAATATATAGCACACAATGCATAATACATGAGAAATTAAGAGTCAAGAATGCTTGTCTAAGACACTTGTCTGGAGCTGAGGTGGCGCGTAATGGTTGAGGTGTGATGGATGATGTTTATGATAGGTGTTTGACAATTAGTTTCCTTTCACTTGCTTCATCTGGATTTACTGGGTCAATGAGACTAATTCTGGATGTTCAAGATCTACTACTGGAGTTAATGACATAGTAATATGGTGTTTGAAGACATTTAGTTATCATAGCATTGAAGACATCTCCATAATCAAGAATTGGAAGGATATTTGTTTTATATACTAGAAGTGACACTTGTTTCAGTTAGTAGGTATTTAACTTCAGCTAGCTGGTAGAGTTGCTGGGATATTTTTTATAATTAAGGAATTGTTTTTGTTTTATAATAATAGAAAGGAAAACAATTATGTAAGCATTATGTGCATTCATAATTATTGTATAAATATCTATAATGCATATCACTTCGGCATTGAAAAAGGTGTATATTATGGTGAATAAATGCTTAGCAAAATAATGCAAGGATACAAAAAAAAGGTCTTGGATCTTGTATAATATTATTGAGATACATATATGCTGTATGAGTAATTGTGCATGTTACTAGTAACATGAGTAATTCGTGACCTGGAGACGGCGCTAGTGTACCAGGATAAAGTACGCCGCTGGTTAACAGGCCTCTTAAGCTGGGACAGTGGGCCACGGGTTGTTCAAGCTATGGGAGAAGTGACTAGGTGCCAGGATAGCCTAGCTACGTTGCCAGGGTAGCTTTTGATTACTGGGTAGGCGCGTCTGCGCGCCTTGGAAACAGAACGTTCTGACACACTTTCTCAAGGCTAGTCAAGGAAGGTTTGTCTTGGAGTACGGTCCTACCTGCCTGCTATGTCTACGCTCAGGAACCTCTGCCCTTAGTTTTTCCCTTCCCACCCACCCATGTAATATCTATCATTAGCTCAGTGTTTGAGGTGCTTCCCTGTAATTCAAAACACGAGGCGGAAGTACATAATGTGGAAGTTTTAATCATAGTAGGTAATGTCAGGTACAGTAAGTGGATAATGAGTAATGTTGAAGTAGAAAGTTAAGGTCGAGTACATTAATGAGATACAGGTAGAATCAATCAGGTCCGCGGGTCAACAATGTGGAATCAAGGCAATCAAGTGAGAGGTCATGGTTGAGTACATTAATGGTTGCAGGTAGAATGAATCAGGTTGAATGCGGGTCAAGTGTCAATAAGTTATACTGGGTCGGTCAATAGTTCAGGTAAATAAGTCGATATGGGGCAGGTGGAGAGTCGATAATCAAGGTAAGCAATCATTGAAATCTCTGGGTGACCCGGACCTCAACCTCAACTCATCATTAGAATTGTGGGGTCGGGTGGGCTGGTGAAAAGAGGTGTTGGCGGCGAGGCGTGTGGTGGAGAAGTGGCAGAGGGAGAGGGGAGCGGAAGTGATGAGGGTAGGGGGGAGGGGACCAGCGGCGGCACCAGCGGAGAGGGGAGCCGGTGCCGCCACCTGGAGGAGAGGAGGGTTATAGGAAGAGGGCGGGGTCGGTGGCGCCGCCTGGAGAGAGTGGAGGGAAGGAGATAGGAAGAGCGGGGGGGGAGGGGGAATGTGAGGAAGGAGAAGGGGGGGGGGCGAAGTTGGGGGTGGGAAGGGTATGAAGGGGGGGGGGCGAGGTTTTCCCCGCCTCTGTTTCGAATTACCCATATTGCCGTAGCAATATGAACGATGCTCGCATCGGACTCCATAAGAACGTTTGCAACCGGTCTGTTTCATGAGCCGGGTTAGTGTGGGGTGAGTAAACTTGTTGACAGCTCGGTTAGTGCTGTGACTACCGACGTAACTGGGTGAAGCTTAGAACGGTGGCTGCACATGTCAAGGGTCTCTCTGGCCCTCATTACTAGTTGGTTATCTGACGTGTTGCCAGGATGTTGCGGTGAGTAGCTGTGAGTAAGGAATATTGAACAAAGCCTGTTTCTGTAAACAAGGTGGTGTCGTTACGAATGTCTGTGTATTACAAGGGTGCACCACCTGACGTTGTGTTAAATGTCTTTTTCAGTTGTTAAGGCTGGAGTGATTGACATCTCCTCGATTAAGACTCCTGAAGCTGTGTTTCGTCCACTACCGTAAGTTACCCTTAAGCTGTCTGGCCTCTTGATACGTCCTCTGTCGTACGTACTGACGGTTCGCGGCGACCCTTGAGTGGGTGGCCGAGGGCCCCGCCCTTGAGTACTAGTCATAAGCATACCTGATCTCATGTTACTTAAACCTCTGCCTGTCATCTCAACTGATCACTGCAAACCTTAAGAGGTGTGGCTGTTATTGCACCGTTAACACGCCTTGCTATTGTTAAGCTGCCTTGATCTCATGATACTTGCCAACTGCCTTACCATCCAACTGATAACTGCAAACCTTAAGTGAGTGTGGCTGTTATCGCACCCTATTGTGAATGACTATTCTTAAGTTTAACTGATCTCATGATACTTATCATCGTGACACATCGATTACCTGTCCGCTGGAACCCGTAAGTGCATGTGACTGTTATCGCGCCGTGTAAGTTCTCCTGAAGCCGTGTTTACTTCAGTTAGAGTGTGTATAGGTAGAGTAACTAATGCTAACTGATGTGGTAATTAAGCTTAACCTTTGCCTACTTGCCTGGTTACCAGTTTGTTCGAGTGTTGCTAACGTGTGTGTATGTTACAGTCTAAGGTAAGATGATTCTGAAGCCATGTTACATTCAGATGAGAGCTTTTAGGTAGGTTCACGTTAACTGTTTAGGATAATGATTTGATGCGACGGCCCGGATGTACCGCCCCTTTCCGCCCCCTTTATCCTGTTCCCTTGTCCTAATAAATAATTTGTGCACTATCTCTGTCTCCAGCGTCATGAATTATACGAGTATAACTTCATCTTGCTGCAAAGTGTGTAAATTAAGGACAAAGTCAGATGACTAGTGTGGTAGAAACCCTCATTTATTTGTTCAGGGTGTGAAAGTACAACATCTGAACACTTTGACTTCTGGATACTGAATGGTTTATTCACTGCCCAGGGCTCGCTGAACCCACCGGCTAAACTTTCCATGATGTCATCTCATTTACATAATCCTTTTTCCAAACCTTTGCATCTCATTATCATATATTAGCCACATGCCTATACCTTTATTACGCATATATCACACAGGGCATATGGGCGAGCAAAAAAGCCCTACCATACATTAAAATAAAGCAAAAAAATGTTCAAGCAAATGACGATTTGGGGCGGCTCGGCACTGGAAATAACGGCGGCGCCAGCAGATCCAGAGCAAGTCATATATCATGGAAGCGAATAAATAAATAAATAATAATAATAAATAATAAAAGGCAGCACCGCCAATCTATATACACATAATGCTTATATTTCACATAAATTCCTCCTGCTGCAAAGTGCGTAAATCCAGGACAAAGTCAGATGACTAGTGTGATGGAAACCCTCATTTATTTGTTCAGGGCTTTTGGCCAAGCAAAAAAGCCAACCGAGCCTGCCCACAGGCCCCCTGCCAACACACTAGTCATCAAGCCCCCCAAGGTCCCCCGAGCCGAGTGCCGTCGCCACCCTAATGCCATTGAAAATCTGGATGTGCAGTGGTGTCTTTAGATAATCTAAAATAATATTGGATGACCATTCCCCCCTCGCCCGGAGTTCCTCAATCGTGGCACCACACATCGCAAGGTATGTGCATCCGCCCTGACAAAGTGAGTGGGAGGAGAAATCCTGGTCTGCGAAACCCGCCCTATGGGCGAACATTTTTAGGGTCTCCTGATAAATTTTGTATGTCATATGTCTAGAGCGGCCACCAGGCACGGGTACCCAGAATCCAAAGTCTGAAGGGGGTGCCGCCAGCTGTGCGAAGTTTAACTCCGTCCAGTAGACCGCACAGAGTCCTTTCCTAGGAGATCTAGCGACCGGGATCTCAAGCACCTTTTCAAAAATTGAATAGGCTTAGTTACCTTAAAGGTCATACCCCATGGAAAGAATTAAAAATGTTCCAGACATAGAGTAGCATCAGATTCGGTGACCTGAGCTTTCCTCAATAGTGCTCTAAATGAGCAGAGAACTGCCGCCCTCCAGCACACATGACCCGGGTTACGAGAAAGACCTGCAAATATCTTTAACAACATTGGCTGGCAGTAGAGGAGCGGACCTGCGTGGGCCATCCCCCTTCTCCCGCCATATCCCCCTAAGTGTAGCGGTGATCATGTATGAACCTTGTTGCACAGGAGTTCTTCGAATAGTACCCAGCCTCAAAAAGCCACTGCTCCCTCCGCATGTCCTCCCTCCCAGGAATAGACAGAAAGGGGTGTCTTAAACACATGCTTACAACAGATGGCCCCCATCTTATCCACATTGAGTATTCTATCTGCACTGTCTAGCATGTCTAGGCAGCTCAGGGCATCAGTCATGATGTTTATCTTTGTGTTTATGTACGGCTAGATGAACACAAAATTGTGTTTGACCGACATCCAGAATAATTTCCGAATGAGGCGCATAATTTCTGATCTCGAGCGACCCAAATTCAGAGTGGCCTGAACAACTGCATTGTCTGTGATGAAAATGACAGACGAATCATGCCAACCGCCCAACCATCTCACAGCTGCGGCGAACACCGCCCACATTTCTATCATGTTAATATGGGACTCGTCGAGGCCCTTCTCAGTATAATATTACTGAATGCCCGGCCACGTTTGGGACACCAGATAATACTACAAAAACTCTCCCCTTCATATCACTCATCTATCAACTCATTAACCAATGCTAAGGAAGAATGAAGACAAGTCACACAGATAAACAGTGGAGAAGTTGTGCTTTAATAACACCAACTCCTGTCCACCTACCAGTGACCTAGCATCCACACCCCTTACCTTCTAGCCACACAACATATCATTACATCTTTAGCCTATATAGAAAGCAGTGCATACAGCACATGGGACAGGAGTCCTATGGCTGTGTACACACTCAATTGGAATAGATGAATTTTGATAGCATCAGACAGAGTGTCTGGGGTTCCTGCTCAGGAGTAGCTGTGTCTCACTCAAGAGCCATGAGTAGAGTGATCTCTCTTCAGTGTGTCTGAAGCAGAATCAAGAATAATGATCTTAGGTTTGAGGCTAGTGTGGTCAGAGGGCCAATGGGGTGCAGGTGACTGGGCAGTTCACAGCCAGACAATCAGGCACCTCCACAGTCTGGGTGGGTGGTGTAAAAGACGTGTCGACACCGTGAGTTCTGTAACGTAACTGTTTTTATTTAGAACCGATCCTTGTGACGTCACGCGGTAATGACGTGAGGGGTGTTCGGGTAACTAAATATATTGCAGTGGGGTTGTTCGGCTAACTACATACATTACACCTTCCCTGTTTACAATAGTTATCGAATAACAGAGCTTATCACTGAATAACACATCTTACTACTGACTAACATACTTTTCACCTTATGACATAACTTATCACCTTATTGTAAACGTGCCGGCTGGTGGTGTGGGTGGTGTAAATAGGTCAAGTGAAAGCACTACAGGTAATGAAGGAAAACAGGTTAAGAGTGAAAAGTAAGCAACAAAGATGGCGAACGTGAGCAAACGCTAAACTTACGCGTACGCTGAAATCGCGAGTTCAATATACTAAAACGTGCATAAAAAACCTACAAACATACCAGGATACTCATAAACATACCAGGATACCTTAGGATACATATCAGATGGGGTATCACCACAAAAAAGGAGGAAATCAAGCAAAACAACCTTACAGGAACGTGTCGACCGTTAGATACAGCGGGAAACGCCGAAAACGGCGAAAACAAGGATACGGATTGCCAGGATTTGTATCCTCTGATATAAAAAAAAGAACGTACCAGCACCCACAGCTAAGTACCATAGCATAATATCACCCATATACTTTGCTTTACTGTTGATGTGTGTGTGTGTGATTTATAATGTCTAAATGACTCAAAACCACTGTTGAGTTGAGTGAACTGATAGATTCCCCTATTATCACTCACCAGCTGTCACTCACCAGCACACACGGGGCTCCAAACTATGAGTATCACAAACTTTTCATAAAATACCACTAACCAAAATTTAAAGCACCAGAAATACGCACAAAGGAGGACAAATTTAAGCAGGCAGAAACGGCTGTTAAAAAATTTAAATTTAAAA